>JADBJO010008253.1:0-2500 GCA_016801955.1 Conus betulinus | reverse complement strand
GCATATGTGTGTGTGTGTGTGTATGCGTTCGTGCTGCTTGTTTTTCATTTGCATATATATACATATACAGATATATATATATATATATATATATATATATGTATAAAACTTTATTATCTCTCGTTACAAGAGAAATTACATTTGTGACCGCTGCCCTAAAAGTAAGACATACATGTTTATAGTTACAAACGTGACACTGAAAATCAAAATCAAAAAAAAAAAAAATATATATATATATATGTGTGTGGGTGTGTGTGTGTGTGTGTGGTGTGTGTGTGTGTGCGTGTGCATGTGTACGTGTGTGCGTGCGCGCGCGCTCGCGCGCGTGTGCGACCGCTCCTGCGTCTGATTGTGTGTGTGAGTGTGCTTTCCCAAAATGTGGCATGAATTATGAGATTGTTCTTTCTTTTCTTTCATTCTTTCTTCTTTTTTTCTTCTTCCCTCCCCCCCCCCCTCCCCCCCCCCCCACCCCACCTCCCCCTTTTTACATCATAATGAAACCATTGTCAGTCGTTGCTGATGATGAATTAGACAGACCTTCATTTTCAGCAAGTTGGGTCTTCCTCAGAAACACGGACCGCAGTTAAAACGCAGCCCCCTTCCACGACTTAATGAACGTTAGCTGATGGCAGAGGTCACTTTCCGGTCAGTCCTCCACGGAGGGCGCTCCGTTGGCCAGAGATTGACCAGCGGCGAGGGCACGTCACAGCCTGCTGCCATGACAACTGGCCGGCCCTGAAGCCAATCCAGTTGCCCCACCCTGCCTCGTGAACGTGCGCAGGTTGTTGACAAGCGCATGTACGGGAGAGGCACGTGCGCCGCTGATTAGTCAAACGTCATTGGCGTACACCTCTTTGTCGTAAAAAAAAAAAAAAAAAAAAAAAAAAAACCAATGACCAAATATATGAGAGTAAGTAGGGATGCATAAATGCGGGGCATGTTTTTTTTTTTTTTTTTTTTTTTTTTTTAAATTCTCGTGCATCCGTGTACACACACACACACACACACACACACATACCTCCTCTCTCTCTCTCTCTCTCCTCTCTCTCTCTCTCGTTCCACTCACAGTGAAACATTATCTTGTAGAGTGTTGGGACTTGCACGATGTGAGACATAAACACTTTACAGCAGACTCCATGAAAACCCTGTTCAGAGATGTCCCACCTGACGTGATCTTTGAGTTTCTGAAAGAGATCAACATTTTTTTTTTTCATCTGATCTAGGATTTTACGGGAAGAAAGATTTTTTTAAACAAAGTTTCTGGTAGGCTTTTAGAAGATGTATTTTAAAGAGATGTGTGAAGTTGTGTGTGTGTGTGTGTGTGTGTGTGTGTGTGGTGTGTGTGTGTGTTTCAAATTTAACATCTATGCATTCTTGGTGATATTAGACGAAAACAAAAACGAAAACAAAAACCCTACGTGAATGAAAACCGACAAACAAAACCCTCATGATAAAGCTAGAAAGCTACAAATGGTTTTTGATATGGGAGAGTACACAGAGAGAGAGAGAGAGAGAGAGAGAGAGAGAGAGAGAGAGAGAGGAGTGAGAGAGAGAGTGATTGAGAGAGAGAGAGGAGTGTGTGTGTGTGGGTGTGTGTGTGTGTGTGTGTGTGTGTGTGTGTGTGTGTGTGTGTGTGTGTGTGTGTGTGTGTGTGAGAGAGAGAGAGAGAGAGAGAGAGAGAGAGAGAGAGAGAGAATATCTGAACGATTACTGCTGTTATTGTCTTTATCACTGTTGACGATTGTCATGTTTGGTACATCAAACGTAGCACGGCGTCTTGTGCCTTGCTTCATTCCAGTTGAAAAAAAAAGAAAAAAACAACCCCCCCCCCCCCCCAACCCAACCCACCCCCACCCCCAAAAAAAAAAAAAAAAAAAAAAAAAAAAAAAGAAACAGAACAACAACCACCACACAATCGAATTATCCTGTAATTGCGCAGCTACTGACAATAATCTGGCGTTGTGTTACCAGGTTGTCTGACGACCATCCTATATCTCAGTGTACTGTGTATACAGCACATGTTGGCTGGTCGCTGACTCTTCCCACAGGTTACACACCAACAATGAATGCACCAAGGTCTTGCTTTAAGAAGTCGAGTTTTTTTTTTTTTTTTTAAAGACTGGCGCAATTAGATTGTTTTGAGAGGGTTGTGTGTGTGTGTGTGTGTGTGTGTGTGTGTGTGTGGTGTGTGCGTGCGTGCGTGCCGTGCGTGATGTGTGTGTTGTGTGTGTGTGTGTGTGTGTGTGTGTGTGTTTGTGTGTGTGTGTGTGTGTCTGAAAGCTGATTCTCTCTTCATTTTCTTTCACATGGTCATCAAGATTATATATTATTATTATTAGTTTTTTTTTTTTTTTTTTTGGGGGGGGGGGGGGGGGAGGGGGGCTTGGAGCTGGCGCGCAAAGATAGGGTCACGGGTGAGTGCAAAGCCGGAGAATGTGTGGCAGTTAAGGGGAAGGTCATGTATTCGAAGATTGTGATTTCATCGGTGAAGGTTCCCCCC
>JADBJO010008252.1:0-98950 GCA_016801955.1 Conus betulinus | reverse complement strand
ATGGGAATGAGAGATCTTCACCAAGGGGTCTACTTTTAGAGGAATTGTTTTCAGAGCTTGATCTGTGTGTCTTGAATAGGAAATCACCAACTTACTTTCACTCTGCTAATGGCACCACATCTTGTCTGGATCTGTCTGTCTGTGGACCATCTTTGTTTTTGGATTTTGTTTGGGAGGTGATGAGGACCTATATGGTAGCGACCACTTCCTGTGTTGCTTCGGTATACGAATGTAGAGAGAGCGAGTCTTTACCAGAACGCCTCAATTTTAACAAAGAGACTGGGACCTCTTTGCCGGATAGGTTTCTTATGGATCTGGAAGACAGATGCTGCAAAGTGAAGATCCGGCAGGAAGTCTTTCAGATTTCATACTGAATTAAGCAAAATCAACCATCCCCACATCTTCCAAGAAGCCCCTAATGCCAAAAGTTCCTTGGTTCAACTCTGGATGCAAGGAAATTAACAAAACCGGCAAAAGAGCTCAATGTTGGGTCTCTTGCAGACCTTCGATGCCCAACGTCCGAGCGCATCAGAAACTGAAGGCCAAATCCAAACACATTTATAAAACCAGTAAATGTTTATCTTGGAAACAATTTTGCTCAAGTCTCACATCCAAAACATCGAAGAAAAAAAAGTGTGGGAAAATCATCAAAAAAGTTAAAGGGAAGAATACATGCCCCACTGTGAACAGTCTCAAGTTTTCTGACTCTTTAGTAACAGAGAAAAAAGCAGTTGCTAATCTGCTTGCTTCAACCATTGAAAAGAATTCCTCCTCTTCTAACAAATCAGCCAGTTTTGTCAAAAACAAAGCCCTTAAAGAAAAAATCACCCTGCAACTTTTTGTCAGACAACATGGAAGACTACAATCTTCCTTTCACTTTAAATGAATTGAAATCCGCCTTACTTTCTGCAGCGATTCTTCTCCGGGTATAGATGAAATCCATTATAAACTTTTGAAACAACTTTCCGCAAAAAAGGTCTGAACATCCTGCTACATGTATACAACCATGTATGGACTACTGGATTCTTTCCACCTTCTTGGCGAAAAGCCCTCATCATTCCTATTCCCAAACCTGGAAAAGATCTTTCTAACCCATCAAACTACCGTCCGATAGCTTTGACCAGCTGTGTCTGTAAATTGATGGAGAAATGGAATGCTAGACTCATGTGGAAACTTGAAAACCGACGGCTTTTTGGCGAAAGAACAGTGTGGTTTCTGCAAACATCGGACTACAGTGGACCATTTGATCCGTCTGAAATCTACGCTTTGAAACGCCTTTCTGAACAAACAACATGCAGTGGCAATTTTCTTTGACTTAATTTCAATTCCAGTGTCACGTTTGTAACTATAAATATGTATGTCTTAACTTTTAGGGCAGCGGTCACAGATGTAATTCTCTTGTAACGAGAGATAATAATAGTTTTCTTAATCTGAATCTGAATCTGAATCTTCCACTCTTTATTCAAAATTTTTGGCAGAATGACAGTTTAGGTCAGGGTTGGCACCACTCTCTCTGATGTTCATGAGCAGGAGTTGGGTGTTCCACAAGGAAGCATACTGTCTCCTGCCCTCTTTAGCATCAAGATTAACAACATTGTCAAGTCAGTTCAACAGGGTTCAGACTGCTCATTGTTTGTGGATGATTTTGCTGTCTACGCAACTGGAAGCCTGTACCCGAGTGCCCAGCGCAGGATCTAGCTTTGTGTGGATAAAATTCATCAGTGGGCGGATGAAAATGGCTTCACTTTTTCTCCTACGAAGACACAGTGCATTCACTTCCATAATTTTCGTCAGTTTTTTTTTTCAGATCCTGAAATCAAAATAGGGAAATCTCTCCCATTCCAGCTGTCAAAGAGGCCAAATTCCTAGGAGTTATTTTTGACCCAAAAACTCAACTTTCTCAGCCACATTACTTAGATCTGAAACACAAAATAAACAATTATGTCAGAGACCTCTGGCAGGAGGACTGGAAGACACAGACAGATAACAAACTCTTTCAGATCCGTCCAGACCTTAAGGTGTTCCTCTCATCTATGTCTGGTGGTCGTAAAGAAGAAACAGTTCTGTGCCAGCTGCACACTGGCCATTCGTATTTTACCCATTCATACCTTTTAAAGAGTGAAGAAGCTCTGTGGTGCATTCCATGTCATGTGCCACTCTCAATAAAACATATTCTTTTAGAGTGTTGGGACTTGCATGATGTGAGACACAAAACATTTTACAGCAGATTCCATGAAAATCCTGTTCAGAGATGTCCCGCCTGACGTGATCTTTGTGTTTTTGAGAGAGATTAACTTTTTTCATCTGATTAACCCCTTGGCCGCCCCGTCACGGATATTTCCGTGACAGTTCCGTGTGCAAAAATCTGCCATCAGCATGGAAAAATCCGTGATCGTCATCGTATGAATTTTCCTATCTTTATCTTTAGTTTGGGGTTTCCCAATTCACACCAATAAGAAAGTCCTATATGTCTGCGATGAATATTCGTGAGTGAAAGAATCCAACGAGGCAGACAAGTGGTCAATTTGGGCTGTTACCGATACCACCCCCTGCCGATTTTCACATGAGTTCAACATGGCTGAAGAAGAACCACGAGTGGGACCAAGTGGCATCAAAAGAAAGCCTGCACCCAAAAAAACTACAGCGAGTTTGTTACCACTGATGTTGAGGAAGTTCTTCAACTGATTGAGACGAAGACTTTGTTGCCTATGATGACATCAGTGTGTCAGAAGGAGGACGAAGGTGACGAATCAGTTGTTCAGAGGAGGGGGGGTGATGCTTACTTATGTCAACATTGCCAGAATAGCTCGTGAGAACAGAGCAGAGCCGGAGGCAGAGTATGACTGCGTCACTGACCCAGATTTTGAAGTGGGCAAAGGCCCGTCAAGTGATCGCAGCTCAGAAAAGGAGGGTAGTACTGTGGGTGAAGCAGAAGCGTCGTCTGCTACAGCTGGCACACACATAACGGGTCAGCCTGCTCGTGGCCAAGCCAGCACGCGTCCACATAGGCGGCTAAGCGTTGGAAGGGGAATAGGTACGACTCATAGTTATTGTCTTGTGCGAATGTGCTGATGAATAGGTTTTGATCACATGGCATTTACCAGAAAACAGAAGACTTCACATGGTGGGCGTGGTGTGGGCGTGGAGTGTTTCTGATTTCACTGTGCGTGTGTGTGTGTGTGTGTGTGTGTGTGTGTGTGTGTGTGTGCGTGCTATCAAATGGTTTTTGAGTAGATACTTGAAACAAGACTGAGTGAGAAGTAGTGATGGTGCATGCGCTATTTGTGTGTGTGTGTGTGAGAGAGAGAGAGAGAGAGTATGTGTGTGTGTGTATGCGTGTTTGTGTGTTTGAACATGACTTTTATTTTATGTCAGCAGGTGTTGGCAGAGGACGGGGGACCAGAGGCAGAGGACGGGAAGCTGCTGCACAGAGGGGGAGAGGGAGAGGTGGTGTGTTGGCCTAGCCCCTTGTGCCACCTAACAACACCCAGCCACACAAGGAATACACACACAGCAAGTTGGATTTCCTGATGTTCCAGCTGCAAGTCATCAGCGACCTCCTGTATGGCCACAATCCAGCATCACAAGCAGCTCTACCCCGTTCTGAAGAAATTGCATGACTGATGGAGAGGCACTTCCCCACTACCTTAGAAAAGACTGGGTGATCGGGGTGGGGGTGGGGGTGGGGGTGGGGTGGGGAGTGTTCATCAGGCAGGAGGTGCAAGGTGTGCAGCAGCAAGAGGGGCATCCCAAAGGAAACAAACTGTGTGTGTGGACAGTGTCCTTCAACACCATCTCTGTGTGTGCAGCCTTGTTTCCAGGAGTACCACACAAAGAAAAACTATTAGTCACTGTCTCCTGTCCTGTATATATGATTATGTACATATGTGTGTGATGATTTTATCATCATTGTGTTTTTGTGTTGTGTGGTCATAATACTGGTGGATAACAGAAGAAGAAAAGCAACACTGACACATAAATTTCTTTCTGAACCTTCAAACAACCTAGATGTAGCTGTGGACATGTATCTGGTCAATTTGAAAACTTTGGATTATATTTTTCACATAAGGTAAGGAAATACATTTTTCCTTATAATTCTTTTGTTTTCTAACAATAATTCACTGTTTTGTTTCACACTAATATGATAGTATGTTTAGAAATTGAGTGAAAAAACACATAAACCTATTTCATTGGACATAAACTTTTTGCAGTGTTCTTGAATGTGATTGCAATTGTTATCAAAAGATAGAGTGTTCAATTTCCTTTCAGAAAAGTATAGGTTTCATACACTTTTGTTCAGTAGTTTTTGAGCCAGAATTTTTTTTTAATTATTACCGTCCGCGACTGAAAAAGGCTTGGCAAACTGTTGTCTCAGAGCTTTAAAAGGGTGTGGCAGGCAAAGGGTTAAAGATTTTATGGAAGAAAGATTTCAACGAAATTTCTGGTGTGTTTCTAAATGTCATTTAAAGAGATGTGTGAAAGTTGTTTTTTTTTTTTTTGTTTTTTTTTAATGACTTGTGAGTTGATTTTAACATGGTGACAGCCCTGATGTGGCCCTTTGCGGTCAGCTGGGCTATAAGCAACATTACCGTATCTTACCTTACCATGAAAACCCTGTTCAGAGATGTCCCACCTGACGTGATCTTTGAGTTTCTGAGAGAGATTAACATTTTTCATCTGATTTAATATTTTATGGAAGAAAGATTTTTAAAGATGTTTCTGGTGTGTTTGTAGAAAATGTAATTTAAAGAGATGTGTGAAAGTTTTTTTTTGTTTGTTTGTTTGTTTTTTTTTTGTTTTTTTTTTTTTTGGGGGGGGGGAGTTTAGATGACTTGTGAGTTGATTTTAACATGGTGACAGCCCTGATGTGGCCCTTTGCGGTTGGCTGGGCTGTAAGCAGTGTTACCTTACCTTACCTCATGGAAGAGTTCCCACAACCTTTCTTGCTTCTAGGGGACCTGAACAGTCACTCTCCTCTTTGGGGAAATGTAGATTCCTCTCCCTGAGGTCTTCTTCTGGGCTTTTGTTGTCTGAATAATGGCTGTATAACATATCAGCATTCTTTCAAATGGTACTCTTTTTTTTGCATAGATTTGTCAGTATGCAGTACCTCACTGGTCTTGGACTTTGATTGGAATGTTCATGGTGATCTACATGAAAGTGACCATTTTCAAATAATCTTGAGACATAAAATGTCAGAACATATCATTTTACCAGAACATCTTAACCTTGGGAAAGCCAACTGGGATCTTTTGCTACAAACATGCTAACATGATAAGTGGAAGATAAGGTTCTTCAAGTCCTAACCCTGCTGAAACCTTGACAAATATCATCATCAGCTGTGCTAAAAACATTGTCCTGGTTACTACTACCAAATCTGAGATGCCCAAAACTCCCTGGTTTAATACTGAGGGCCAACAAATCCACAAGCAATGCCAGAAGGCTCAATGTGTTGTCTGTCTGTCGCAGGCCATCAATACCTTGCGCAAGGGCCCACCAAAATCTCTGTGCCAAATCTGGGTATATTTTCAAATTTGTAAATGTCTGCAAGTTGACTGCAAAGACCTCCAAGAAGGAAATATGGAAAGTAATCAGAAAAATAAATGGAAAAAATACAAATCTTTCTGTCCATCACATGAAATGCCTACCTACATTGCGCTGAAGAGTGAAGAGATCGAAGCTAAGTACCAAATTCTTTCATTTTCATTGTTTGTGTCTTGCCCGAAGAAGAGCTAAGAGGTCGAAACGCATCATGTTTTGTCTTGTGACTTGTTTGTCCCACGTTTCTCCTGGCGGTTCGCTAACATTTACTTAAGAATTGTTAATTGAGTTCAATAGGGTTCCAACTGCTCATTGTTAGTAGATGATTTTGCTGTCTATGCAACTGGAAGCTTGTACCTGAGTGTTCTGCGCAGGCTCCAGCTTTGCGTGAACAAAATTCATCTGCTACCATGACACAGAGCATTCACTTCCATAATTTTTTACAATTCTTTGCAGATCCCGAAATCCAAATAGGGAAATCTCTCACTCCAGCTGTAAAAGAGGCCAAATTTCTAGGAGTTATTTTCGACCAAAGCTCAATTTTCTTAGCCACATTAAAAACTTAAAAAACTTCCTGCCAGAAAGCTTTGAACATTCTGCAGGTGGTAGCACACACTGACTGGGGCGCTGATAAGAAAACTTTGCTACCCTCTACATAGGCTTGGTCCATTCTGAACTAGACTATGGTTGTGCTGTGTACTGCTCTGCAAGACCTTCTTTCCAGAAACTCTTGGACCTTATTCACCATAAAGGGCTTCGTCTCTGTCTTGGAGAATTCTGCACCACCCCTGTGTACAGCCTGTAAGTAGAGGCAGGTGAACCCTCACTATCCAACTGCAGGCTAAAACTATCCTTGAACTACTATATCAGACTGTTCTCTGAACCAGAAAACCCTGCCTATGACTGTGTTTTTAACTCCTTGACTGCTTTGTATCAGTTTTGTACTTCTGTGTGCCTGAGCAAAATTTGACTTTTTGCGGTAGGTTCACTTATTTGATCAGTTTTCATTTATTTGTGGAGATATCTCTTAGATTTTTGGCATGTTTTCTTCTGATACCCAGGGCTATAATATCTGCAAATAATATTTGATTTTGTTCATTCTGAGTATAATAAATAATGTTAGAATTCAACTTAAAAAATATATATATATACTTTGCAAGCATACAAAACCCCACAGCAGCAAAACAAAAAAAATACAAACTCAGCAAAAAGTGGTTTTAGTGTTTACTGAACACCTGTGTGAATATATGGTAGTGAATTTACAACCCACAGTTGTTGTTTTATATGATAAATCTATGTATTTCTGGGGTACAGTACAATCCAGGTATCAAGGGACACAATTTGTTTTCTTAGGTAGGTTCACTAATATACCCACTGCTCCTTCAAGTCTTGACATATATCTTAGATACTTGGGACATTTTCTTGTTATATCCTTGGCTACTGCCAGATATCACAATAGTTTGATTTTATTTGTAATGAGAGTAGACCAAAAATATATATAATGATGAATGTTTTTGTTTGAACAAGACAGTTTCAGAACATAAACAAAAACTCTAGCACTAAAATCACAATGAAATATCACAAAAAACTGGTGTTAGTATCCTTTCAACTTCAGGACAGACATCTGTATTCACAGTAAAGCTTGACAATACATAAAATGTTTAGCAACCCATATCATAGGGGGTACTCCAGTCCAGGTAAAGTGGGAAAGAAGATGGAAATTACACATTATCCACAGCATCAGTCTGCACATCTTGCAGACCTCTTGGGAATTGGTCTTGTTTAGCAGAGATGAAATAACAATAACAGCACTCGGTGTAACTTTCAGTTATTCTGTCTATTTGCTTTCACATATGTGGTTTGGTTCAGTCATGAACGAAGTGCGATTGATAAAAAGCCATCACCACAGAAGGTAATACATAAAACATTGCAAAACCAACCACACCAAAGAAAAAAAAAAAAAAAAGAACAGACTGCTAAAGATAGGACTGAGCTACAAAAGGCCACACCACAGATGATGAAAGCACACTAACAACTGAAAAATACACTGGTGTCACAGAGAATACACCACACCACAGAACCTATGGACAGAAGAATCAGGATCCCACACTACTGCCAGTAAGTGCCAGTTATAGTGGACTGACACACAGTTGGGCACACACACACACACACACACACACACACACACACACTGCACAAGCACCATATTCAAAAGCAATGCACACACACACACACACACACACACACACACACACACACACACACACCACACACGCACGCACACACACACACACACACACACACACACACATGTACACACACACACACACACACACACACACGTGCACATGCACCATATTCAAAAGCAATGCACACACACATACACACACACATACATGTACACACACACACACACACACAAGCACCACATGCAAAACAACAACAACAGCAACAACAACATATACTGACACAATGCTCTGCTCTCTCTCTCTCTCTCACACACACACACACACACAAACACACAACCTCATGAACACCACACACACACACACACACACACATGTACACACACACACACACACACACACACACAGAGAAACAACTTCGTGAAAACAGAGAAACTGTCAAAGATATCTATCCCCTGTTCAGATCTGAAACCAAAAATTAATGATTTTGTCAGAGACCTCTGGCAGGAGGGAATACACAGACGGATAACAAACTCTTTCAGATCCGTCCAAACCTAAAGGAGTTCCTCTCATTTTTGTCTGGTGGTCGTAAAGAAGAAACAGTTCTGTGCTGGCTGCACACCGGCCATTCGTATTTTACCCATTCATACCTTTTAAAGAGTGAAGAAGCTCTGCGGTGCATTCCATGCCATGTACCACTCACAGTGAAACATATTCTTTTAGTGTTGGAACTTGCACGATGTGAGACACAAACATTTTACAGCAGATTCCATGAAAAACCTTGTTCAGAGATGTTCCGCCAGACGTGATCTTTGAGTTCTTGAAAGAGGGCAACATTTTTCATCGTATCTGAGATTTTACAATGGAAAGATTTTTTAACAAACTTTTGGATGAGTTTTTAGATGATGTATTTTAAAGGATTGTGTGAATGAATGACTTGTGAGTTGATTTTAACGTGGTGACAGCCCTGATATGGCCCTTTGTGGTCAGCTGGGCTATAAGCAACATTATCTTATCTTATCTAACTCCGTGAAATCCATATGCTTGAAATTGTCAGTGTTCACCTTGATACCCGGATCAGCTGCGAAAGATATGTCAGGCTTTGGGTGATCAGCACTGGCATCTGTCCATTCTGGAACAAGTTCAGACTGATGAGTGCCATGCCCTCTTCCTCTGCCATGCCCCCTCACACTGGACCCTCGCCGTTGTCCTGAACCCCCTCACCTTCCTCAACTCCCCTCCAGATGTCTCACGAAAGGGAGGGGGGGGGGGGGGGGGGGCAGTCGACATAGACGCAATCTGCTCGTCACTCTCCGATTCAGCCCCACTTGTGCCGGTATCGCTGGGTTCGAAGTCGGGGATCAGCTTCGTCATCAACATCAATCTCTGATAGCAAAGTGTGGTGTTGATCATGATCGCTTTATTCCTCCTCCGAATCGCTTCATTCCACTTCTCTGAAGTCTTCGTCATCGCTTTCGTGGTCTCAGATAACTTCTTGAAGCACTTCAAGAGCATTAGAT
The DNA here is from genome assembly GCA_016801955.1 of Conus betulinus. Classification (NCBI taxonomy): domain Eukaryota; kingdom Metazoa; phylum Mollusca; class Gastropoda; order Neogastropoda; family Conidae; genus Conus; species Conus betulinus. Next base: position 89,703 of record JADBJO010008252.1, on the reverse strand, counting down.
TGTTTGAAAACGGCACGTGCCTGCTTGACTTGCCATCTTGAACCGAAAATGACTCGGCCGAACCTTGCCGAAGTTTATTGTCCAAATGGACGCGAGCCGGTCAGTCGGTGACCCGTGAAAGGGAAGAAACTGTCCTTTAGGGTCCCGACAACAGTTTTAAACTATTTTTTCTCCTTTCCTCCCTTTAAATCACAGAATTTGATGATGAAATAACCAGAAACAGCGTTCAATATGCGGCACACAGCCTTCCAGAATCCACCTCGAACACCGTTTGTGCAAGGGCAGTCAACGGGTTAAACCTCAGTTTCAAAGTAAATTTGAAAAAAATCCCAGTAGTATTCCTTTGTTTGGACTTCGTATGCAGCCTCATGCACAGATCTAGGAGTTGTGTCTGACTTCTCCAAGTTTCTAGATGAGCCTCCATGAACCTTTTTCACACCAGAAATCCGCTTTGGTCTTGCTGCTTTTCGCAAAGAATCCACCAGTTCTCAGGCTTGTATTGTTTGCCAATCTCTGTACAAAATTCCCATCTTTTTTAGAAAACATTTACTGATGGTTCCAAGTCTGAAGATGGAATGGCCTATGCAGCCTATTGCCCTGGTGCTCCTTCTCAAATATTATTAGAACATATTCCATCAGATGCTTCTGTATACTCTGTTGAACTTACAGCTCTGGTTCTAGCACTAAAGATAATCACTCAATCTACAAACAAGGACTTTGTGATTTTGTCTGATTCGTTGTCAGCTTTGGAGGCAATAGCTGGTTGTAACCTCCATCATCCTGAACTTCTACATTTTCTAAACTTTCACCTCATTGAAAGCGGAAGGTCACAACATTGTTCTGGCTTGGTCATGTTGGCATCAGAGGGAATGAAATGGCTGATCGTTTGGCCAAGAGTGCCACAACAGGGAAACTGTCTGAAATATCTGTCCCCTACACAGATCTAAACCCAAAAGTTAATGATTATGTCAGAGACCTTTGGTAGGAGGATTGGAATACACCGATGAACAACAAACTCTTTCAGATCGGTCCAAACCTGAAAGAGTTCCTCTCATCTACCTCTGGTGGTCGCAAAGAAGAAACAGTTCTATGCTGGGTGCACACTGGCCATTCGTATTACCTTTTAAAAAGTGAAGAAGCTCCGTGGTGCATTCTGTCATGTACCACTCGCAATGTTTTAGAGTGTTGGGACTTGCACGATGTGAGACACACAAACATTTTACAGCAGATTCCATGAGAACCTTGGTCAGAGATGTTTCACCAGATGTGATCTTTGAATTTTTGAAAGAGATTAACATTTTTCATCTGATCAAAGATTTTACAGTGGAAAGCTTTTTAACAAAATTTCAAGGGTGCTTTTAGAAGATATATTTTAAAAAGTTGTGTGAATGAATGACTTGGGAGTTGACTTCAATGCGTTGACAGCCCTGATATGGCCCTTTGTGGTTGGCTGGGCTATAGATAACATTACCTTACCTTACCCTTCCTTTGTAGATGACCCCCTCCTGCAGGATCTCATCAGGGGGCTGCTCTACAAGAGGCTTGAATCCCCCACCATACCCCGGCATGGGACTTCTTTCTAGTCCTCTTCTCCCTGAGGCTCCTTCCTTATGAGCCCATCGGAGAGTGTTCTCTGAAGTTCCTGTCCATCAAGATGGCCTTTCTCGTTTCTCTGGCTTTTGGGAGGTGCTGCAATGAAGTCCATGCTCTTAGTGGCCTTCCTGGAGACGTAGTCTTCAAACCGGATGGATCAATGTCTCTTCGGTTCCTCCCTGAATTCTTAGCAAAAACCAGGCGCCAGGTTCTCCATCTCTACTATCTCCATTCATCCTCTGATCCTCTTGCCCCCAGACGATGAAGACCGCACACTCTGTCCAGTACGCGCCCTGCAAGTGTATAGAAAGCAGACGAAGTCTTCTCACTCGAAGCAGCGCCACCTGTTTCTCTCTGTCTTTTCACCAAGGCACCATGAAACTAGGGCATGGGCCTTGTTGCTGGCAGTCACTCACAATGCCAGCATTCAAAGTGTGTCCTGGACACCGCGTATTGGCGTTCCCCTGGGTACTTTCATCCAGTTGCGTGACATCTCCCACCTGTGCGAGGATGGTTCCAAGAGTATTGCCTCAGCTGTGGTGGCTCAGCATCTATCTCCGCCACATGCCCAAGCTCTTCTCACTCCTCCAGATGTTAACCAGGTGAGCCCTCCTTCAGGGTAGTGCTAGCCGCATTAGTGAGCCACGGTATAGTATGTGTAATTAACAGGATTTTTTTTTTCTGAAATTACGTTTAATCTAACATACTTACCATGGCTCATGCACAGTCCCTCCCTTCCTTCCCTCCTTCCTGGTTCCCTAAGTTGGATTTCACAGGCAGGGTATTAGTTACCTCAAAAAGAGGAATGATATGAGCATGCCCAAGGCACGAGGCCCCTTCCAGGTTCTTGTCTGTGTGGACTTTATTGTGTACAAGGTAGGGATAGCAAACAGCTGTCGCTTATTTCATTAGTGAGCCATGGTAAGTATGTTAGATTAAACGTAATTTTAGAAGGAAAATTTCCTTTCTTTACATTACATCAGCACTCAGTGTTTGGCCATAGCATTAGGGAAAGGAAAAGGAAGTGTGCATTAGACCAAAACTCCAGTGGTTTGGCATTTTTATATTGAATATGAAATACAGCCAAATAAAGATAAAGAGGCTATTAACTTACAGTCAGTTTTACCTGTTAAGTATATGATGCTTAACTCTTTCATTCAACTTTTCTATGAACCATTACTTCCTCTTGTTCCTAGATTCTTATAATACGAGTATTCCCTTCATTCCTGGATTTAGAGAGATTTAAAAAAAAAGAAAAAGGAAGAAGTGTGAAGTGAGAACTGCCACATATGCAGTAGCAAACCGGCCAGATTAGAGCAGCGACCACTTTACCACGCTGTTGGGACCATCTGGTATCCATTCCATTCATAAACACTGCCACACGAACGACCTGGTCAAGAGGTGTACTGATGACACGACTCACACAAAGTTCAAAGTGCTCACTGCGAGAACCGATTTTCCAGGCTGCAGGAAGGAAAGGAGGGATTTTGTGCTGCCTGGTTTTCCAGGCTGCAGGAAGGAAGGATAGATTTCTGCAAACCGGTAAACTGGGTTGTAGGGATGAAAGAGTTAAGAAAACTCTCCCTTTTATTGTTCAATAGTTCCTGAATGGCCATTTTAGGTTATCTTTCAGAGTCTAAATTCCCCAGAGTATTGCTATGGTTTTCAAGGGGGGAGGTATACAAGGGCCACAGAATGGAAGGAAATGGAAGCAGAGGTTCACTGTAGTCCAGAATTGTAAAACAGACTACTGGGCATTTTGGTACTGCATTAGTCATTAGCCAGACAGGTCTTGTAAACTGGACTGAACTTGAAAAAGTTTGACATCAGAAGTATTGTTAACCAAAGAGAAAGTATGATGATTAACTTCCCACATTACTCTGTTAGTTTGGCTGGTTGTTGGTTGGGCATCCTGAAAGGAATCAAAGGTTTTGCAGTTCTGTGAACAAATGGTATGTCAATATTTAGATGTTGTGTTATGTTTGTGTCACCAACGACTAGTCTCTCAGTATGCCATCTGTTATGTTTTCAGTCCAGTGAAGAAGATTCTGGTGTGAAGGACAGCTATAGCAACTCCAGCACTTCCTGTTGGACTGCTGGTGCAAGACACAATACTCCTGTGAAAATGAAAGCAGGCAGTCGAAACAAAAGCTACACATGTGTCTGTCAAAAACCAAAAGGAGGCCCTGCACCCTGACATTGAACAGATCTTGGGTCAGTCACAAGCCCAGTCACTGCCATCATCACGGCACTGTGTAATGACCTGATGACTGGCAGCACACACAGCTCTACAGGATCCTATGATACATCCACCCTGCGTTCAAGCGACTCTCATCCAGACTCACGTTGGTGGTCAACATGTGGGCCAGTGGAAGGGGAAGAATCTGGGAGCAGCTCCACTGGCACTATCCTAATGATGGGAATGGGGCACTCGCCCCTATTCCTGGCACAGTGAGCATTTTGACTTGGATGCGAGCCTGAGGGTCTGTCCACAGGGAAGGAAAGTGGTGCAGCAATATCAACATCCACACCACTGTCCCCCACATCCTTTTCAAGTGGCAGAGAGCCACCGCAGTTTTCCCCATGACTTGTGTACAGCTGCCAGTGGGGGACACTCTGTGCTGTGGACACAGGCAGTGACAAATAGTGGAAGCAGTGCTTCCTACGGAGGGTCCCTAGATCGTTACTCCCCACAGTTGACTGCACACCAACTGATGATTCCTTCGCGCCTCAGCAGTGGTGGTCGAAGTGTGGGTGATAGTGGTAACATTGGCCACCATAAAGCTTTCAAAGAAAACATTGGCATTGCCTGACTGTCTTGATATGGGTGCTGACAAATCTTAAATAAATGTCAGCGAACCGCCCAGAGAAACGTGGACAAACGAGTCACAAACGTTTGTCCACGTTTCTCTGGGTGGTTCGCTGACATTTATTTAAGATTTGTTTAGATTTCTGCCTGCAGTTGTTTCACTTTGCAATGGGTGCTGACGTTATGAAAAGGAAAGTATGTTAGTGATGGTGAGTGTTGTTTCTCTGTGTGTGTGTGCTTGCTTTTTTATTTTTTTTTGTTTTATTTTTGTTTGTTCATTTAAATGAAAGGGATGGGACACTAAAATAAGTCATACATAACATAGAAATACAATGCAGGGTGAAAGTGAAAAACAAGTGTTTAAGTTAATTCAGCTAAATGTGTGAGCTATATGTGACTTGTTAGGAAGAACTGTGAAACTGAACTGAAAAAGAGTCCTTTTGTTTCCATCATGCAGCATGTTTTGCTGTTCAGTATTTCAGGAACTGCACAGTATTGCAAGAGGCTTGGACGCAAGAAAATCTTTGTGTGAGTGTCTCTAAATGATCTGAAGTTCATCTGCAGTGAGGGCTTCATGCCACTTCTTGTACAACTGAAAATTTATTGGATAGAAAGAGAGCAGTTGTTGTTTGTCCTCAGTGTATATTTGGAGTGATTTTTATCTCTTGTGACTAGTCTCTCATTTCATACAGGTAATGAAAGGGGGAGTTCTAACCAGTTGTTACCGTTGGATTGAACAGGGTGTTCCTTCTCATGGTTAATGACCTACATATATGTCAGAATCTTACATTCAGAATATTTGAAGAAATAACAGGTTTGGCCTTGCCTGGGTCAGTTTCAGGTTATGTTGCTTATTGCCAGGTAGTTAGAAATACAATGCAGGGTGAAAGTGAAAAACAAGTGTTTAAGTTAATTCAGCAAAATATGTGTGAAAAAAGTGTGTCATATGTAAGTAAAGTATGGGGTGGGGGGATGAATATGAAAAAAATGCAAGTTGAAAAATGTGAGAAAAGTACGCGAGTTGTAAGAGAGAGAGAAAAGTGGGGGGTGCATGTGAAACAGAAGTGTGTGAGCTGCATGTGATATAATTTTGCAGATAGTTCAAGGAAAATGCAGGGGAGTGAATGTGAGAGAAGTCTGAGTTGTGTGTAAGAAAAATGTGATTTGTTCGTGAGAAAAATATGTTTTCATGTGAGAAAAATTTGGGAGTTGCATGAATAAGAAATGTTGGTGCTTGAATGTGAGTGGCAGAGAATGAAATGGAGACTTATTTTAGGAAACAAGTTTTTTTGTGTTTGTAAATGTTAATGATGTTAATAGTGTCTATTTCCTGCACATTTTGGAACTGTATGTATTCAGTTATATTTTGACAAATTTATTTACAGGATTGGTTATGTGTGGTAGAAATGTCAGCCCTCATAATATTAATAACAGGTGTTGTAAATAATGATAATAATAATAATGAATACTTATATAGCGCCTATTCTCAGCTGGAGAGCTAGACCAAGCTCTAAGCGCTTTACAATCAACACTCGTTTACACAACGGGCTGCCTACCTGGGTAGTGCCGACTGAAGAGCTGCCAGCTTCATTCAGTCGTTTCCTGTGCCATCCAGTCAATATCGTTCAATGTCGTTCACTCAAGTTCCTTACTTTCTTCATTGTTTCCATTTAGCAGGGTGCATGCTATGTGTAACGTGTCATCCATACCAACGGCCAAACTGGCCTTCTCTTCCAAAGTTGGTGATGGGATTTTATGTGTGTGCAAGATATTATGCGTGCGTTCACACACGGAACCTCAGTTTATAGTCTCATTGGTAGGACTGTATGGGAAATGGGAGTCAGAACCAATGTTAACTCCGAGGGAAAAATCCCCCTGTACTGAAACGCCCCAGTGGAGATTCGAACCCGCAACCCCAGGATTACCAAGATTATGAGTCCGGCGCTCTACCAACTGAGCTATTCCGGCTCCCAGCAGGAGTATACTATTATTAAGGCATATAGAAATAAAATGGGGGCACTGATTATTACTATTCAAAAACATGATCAATTGACTGCAGAGATATTGGTGCAGAGCTTAATCTAGAGCGATGGTACAATCCCCTGAAAATCTGTTCCTTCCCACAGTTTTCGAGTCTTAACGCAGGCAGACTCCCGCACATTTGCAGAACTGCCCGCCCTGTTCACTGATCATTGCAGGCGCTCGTTTGTCATCTGCTTGAAAAACTGAAACTAGGACTGAGCAGGAGCGGACGATTTCTTGATATTTCATTGGCTGTTAATGTAAATCAACCAATCGGCAGCGTTCATCTCCTCCATCTCAATCACCGACAAGAAGTTCCGAGAGTTTAAGGCGCCATATTGGATATTTTCCAAAATAGGTTTTCCAAAATGGAGCGTGCACCCACCCTATTCAACTTCGACTTTCGTGGAGGAAAAAGTGAAAAAAAAAAAAAGATTCTGTGCCATGAGAGGGTGGAGAAGATCATGAAGAAACCGCGACTACATCCAAAAACTGTGTGTGTGTGTTCTGCTGTTTATAACTTGCTTTTTTTTTTTTTTTTTTGATTGTTTAAGCTAGATGATTTGATCAAGTGTGTGTTGAAGTCTGTGTACAAAGGTGGAGGAGGTATGTAACGTGGGGTTGGGGGGTGGGTGGGGGGGGGGAGTGCCCCCCTTTTTTGATGGGGGGGGAGGGGGGGGACTGCCCCCCTTTTTAAAAAAAATCTAGATTAAGCTCTGTTGGTGTAATATGCATCAACTACAGTTCGTGTAACGTTTTTGTTTCACACACACACACGTTCACACACACACCACACTCACACACACCCCCACACTCGCACACACCACACCTCCACATACAGACATACATCTTGCTGTCAGTGATGGTAGGTAATAAGGCAGTAGAATATCATGTTGTGTCTTAATTTTATTCCAGTATGATATTACAGGATCACAGGAATGTATCACAGCTGAGCTTAGAACTTTTGTTCTTAAATGCACCAATGTCAGATGATCTTAGGCAGATCTTTTGCAATGAATACCTTTCGCTCCTTTAGGATAGATTTCACATAAACATACACAAATGCATGCACACACATGTATGCATGCACACACACGTACATGCGTTCACACACACACACTGACAAATATGTACCTGTATCAGTGTGTGAAATCTCATCCCAAGGGAAGGACAAGTGCAAAAATTAGACCTAAGCTCAATTATGTGGTTAAGAACTAGTCTTATAGGTTCAGTTGTATGTGCGCGTGTGTGCTCGTGCCTTGTATGTGTGTAAGAGAGAGAGAGATAGAAAAACTGCTGAAATTATCAATAAACCTGTAAAGATCCTAGTAAGTGATAGATTGTACAGAGCTGAGTTATTTATTTTGTGTCAAAACATCACTGCTTCAGGTTTATTCTAAAAGATCTTGTTTTGCTGCTTTCAACAGTCCTCTTAGGAATTTGGGGGAGGTGTGTGTGTGTGTGTGTGTGTGTGGGGGGGGGGGGGGGGGGGGTGTTGCGGTCTTCATTAATTTAATTGATTGGTAGTTTGGCTATACACAGTAGCTACCTCTCCAGTGCTGGTAGATTCCACTTGTGTTTTGCAGGCCTCCCTGACTTTTTATGGTTTGATTGTAACCTCATTTTTAATTTGTTATGGCAGTCATAGAAATTACAATTATTGGTCTGATGTTAAGGTATGAACATACCTTAATAGCCATGTGCAATAACCATGAATTAAATATGTAATGAATTATGTATCTATCTCCAGTATTAATGAAGAAAATGCTGCCTTTTAAAAACCTGAATTTGTGTTGCTATTGTACATGTAAATTATTGGCACTTATAGCAATAGTAGACTTGCGTTGGTTATTTCTCAGGGTTAAGTGTCTGCATGTGAGTTGTGTGTGTTTACATATAGATATGTGTGTACAGATGTACGAGTCTCTGAATGCACACCTTTCTGTGGTCTTTTGTTTTGTTTTTGCCTTTGTTTTAAACAGACATATCTTGGCTAGTTTGCTTGGCTTCCTCAGATTTAATTTCACTTATGTAATGTGAATGCACTCAACTCTGACCACCCATCGGATTGCCCAGCAGTCTACTCCTCCTGCTGCTGGGCAGATTAAAAAGCCAGCCCTCCCGCCTTGAACTTCTGTGAGCAGTGCCCGTGCGGGCAAGGGAGTTCAACTCAGTATGGAGATGGTAGAGATGAGAAGGAAACCTCCACCATCTCCAAATCCAGGACTTCTTCACCTGTGGGCAAGTCTGCCAACAGGTCTGAAGACTCCAACAGTCCAGTCCAACTTTCTAATAAATTCGCTCCACTGAATGCAGATGATGACGAGGAGATGACCTGATTTCTCTCCTATTCATTCTCTGCACCATGGACAGTACAATAATCAATTGGAATATCCGTGGCTTACATTCAAACTTTGAGGAGCTGCAGCTTTTGTATCAAACGTTGTAGCTCTTCAAGAAACTAAAATTCATAGCAAGAAGACCTTCACTCTTTCTGGCGTTAATATTCTTTCCAAGCCTGCACAACCATCCCACATTGGGACTGTCGGGCGGTGTTGCCCTTCTTTTACATAAAACTTTGCTGTTTAGTCCCTGTCGCTCTGACTACCTCCCTTCAGGCTGTAGCTGCGAGAGTCACTCTCCACAGGACTATTACAGTTTGCTCACTCTATCTGCCACCTTCTGTCCCGGTTTGTCGTAAGGACCTTGTCAGTCTGATGGGAGAGCTTCCTCGGCCTTTTTTGCTGTTGGGTGATTTCAATGGACACAACCCCTTTGGGGTAGTGTGAATTCGTCATCCAGAGGTCTACTTCTTGAAGATGTCCTTTCAGACTTTGATTTGTGTTGTCTGAACGATGGAACTCCAACTTACCTCCACTCCTCCACAGGTTCACTTTCGTGTTTAGATTTGTCAATTTGTGACCCCTCGCGCTGGTCCTGGACTATGAGTGTCTGTCTATGATGATCTGCTCAGAAATGACCATTTCCCTGTTCTTTTAAAACCTGTATTAACTGAAACCGCCTCTGTCTCACAATGTCTTAATTTTAAGAAGGCAAACTGGAATCTTTCTGCAACCAATATTCAAAAGAATTCCAGGAAATTGATTTTCTTCAGAGTCCAGACCCAGCAGAATCTCTGACCGATTGTGTGATAAACTGTGCTAAAACCTGTATTCCACTGTCTTCCAACAAACTCCAACTGCCCCAAACACCCTGGTTTAATTCTGACTGCCAACAAATCTCAAAAATACGCAAAACGGGCTCAGCGTCGGGTATACCAACGACCTTCAGGTCCCAACGCTCGAGCCCATCAGAAACTTCGTGCCAAATCGAGACACACTTTCAAAATCAGTAAACGTCAGTCTTGGAGAAACTTCTGCTCCAGACTGACGTCTAAAACTTCAAAGAAAAAAGTTTGAAACATCATCAGAAAAAAAATCAAAGGGAGGAACACCAGCCCCTCCATTCATCACCTGAAACTTGCGGATGCTCTGTTGCCAATCTGTCTGGCCTCCACCATCCAACAGAATTCCTCATCTTCAAATAAATCTGCAGCCTTTTTAAGAAACAAGCAAATCAGAGAGAAATCTTCATACAGTTTCACATCAGACAACTCTGAAGCCTACAATCTTCCTTTTTCGATCAACGAACTAAAATCAGCTTTGCAAACCAGCAATGATCCTGCTCCTGGTCTGGATGACATTCATTATCAGGTTTTGAAACACCTTCCAGAAAGCTGTCTCCAGACCCTTCTTAAAGTCTATAACCATATCTGGACCACAGGGTGCGTTCCGCCCTCCTGGCAGAAAGCTCTGATCATTCCAGTCCCAAAGCCTGGAAAGGACCCTATCAACCCATCAAACTATCGCCCCAATAGCTCTGACCAGCTGCCTCTGTAAGATGATGGAAAAGATGGTCAACTCCCGTCTGATGTGGAAGCTGGAAACCGATGGCCTTTTGGCCAGTGAACAGTGCCGTTCCGCAAGTACCACTCGACAGTTGACTAGTCTGTCTGGAAACCACCATCTGCAACACCTTTGTCAATAAGCAGCATGTGGTCGCTATCTTTTCGACCAAGAAAAAGCATATGACACCACATGGAAATCAGAAATTCTTATGGATTTGCATAAACTTGGTTTTCGTGGTTATCTGCCTCTGTTTATCAAAAACTTTCTGGCTGATCAACAATTCCAGGTGCGTGTTGGCACCACACTCTCGGACATCCATGGGCAGGAATTGGGTGTACCTCAGGGGAGCATTCTTCTTTCTCCTGCCCTTTCAGCATTAAAATCAACGACATTGTGAAATCGGTAGGCCAGGGCTCTGAATCCTCTTTGTTTGTCGACGACTTCACGCTGTACGCAATTGGAGCTTCTTACGCCAGCGTACAGCGTCGACTCCAACTTTGTGTCAACAAGATTCAACAGTGGGCCAAGGAAAACGAAAAACGAGAAAGCTCTGAATATTCTACGGGTCGTAGGTCTAGACTCTAGGAGTCTAGACACTGATTGGGGCGCTTATAAGAAAACTTTGCTGTACCTCTACAGAGCCTTGGTCCGTTCCAAACTGGACTATGGTTGTGCTGTGTACGGCTCTGCAAGACCGTCTTACCTAAAACTCTTGGACCCTATCCACCATCAAGGGCTTCGTCTCTGTCTTGGAGCATTCCGCACCACCCCTGTGTACAGCCTGTATGCTGAGGCAGGTGAACCCTCACTGTCCAACCGCAGGCTGAAACTATCTTTGAACTACTATATCAGACTGTTCTCGGAACCAGAAAACCCTGCCTATGACTGTGTCTTTGACCCTCAGTTCCAAAGCAAATTCGAAAACAACCCTAACTGTATTCCGCCCTTTGGCCTTCGTATGCAGCCTCACACGCGGAATGCAGGTCTAGACCTAGGAGTTGTGTCTAATTTTTCCAAGTTTCCAGATGAGCCTCCATGGACCTTTTTCACACCAGAGATTCGTTTTATCTTGCAGCTTTTCGCAAAGAGTCCACCAGCTCTCTGGCATACAAGGCGTTGTATGCTGAGCTGTGTTCCAAACTCCCACCCATCCTATCAGAAAATTTTCACTGACGGTTCCAAGTCTGAAGATGGAGTGGCCTGTGCCGCCTACTGCCCTGGTGCTCCTTCTCAAATACTGTTAGAACATATTCCTTCAGATGCTTCTGCTTACTCTGCTGAAGTTACAGCTCTGGTTCTGGCACTGAGGATAATCTCCCAATCTATGAAGAGGGACTTTCTGGTTTTGTCGGATTCACTGTCGGCTTTGGAGGCCGCAATCTTCAGCACCCCAAACTTTTACACTTTTTTTTTTTCTGGCTTGGGTTCCCGGTGATGTTGGCATCAGAGGGAATGAAATGGTCGATCGTTTGGCCAAGAATGCCACAAGAGAGAAAATGTCCAACATATACATCCCCTGCTCAGATCTGAAACACAAAATTAACAATTATGTCAGAGACCTCTGGCAAGAGGATTGGAATACACAGACGGATAACAAACTCTTTTAGATCCGTCCAAACCTTAAGGAGTTCTCTCGTCTTCATCTGGTAAAGAAGAAATAGTTCTGTGCCGGCTGCACACCGGCCATTCGTATTTTACTCATTCCTACCTTTAAAGAGTGAAGAAGCTCCGTGGTGCATTCCATGTCATGTGCCACTCACAATGAAACATATTCTTTTGGAGTGTTGGGGACTTGCACGATGTGAGACACAACCATTTTACAGCAGATTGCATGAAAATCCTGTTCAGAGATGTCCCACCAGACGTGATCTTGGTTTGTTTTTTTTTTTGAGAGATTAACATTTTTCATCCGATTTAAGATTTTACGAAAGAAAGATTTTTTAACGAAGTTTCTGGTGCGTTTCTAGAAGATATCATTTAAAGAGATGTGTGGAAGTGGTTTTTTTTTTTTTTTTTGTTTTTTAAATGACTGGTGAGTTGATCATAACGTGGTGACAGCCCTGATGTGGCCCTTTGCAGTCGGCTGGGCTATAAGCAACATTATCTTATCTCATAGTCATGTTTTACGTGTGTAATTCGAAGGATAAATGTTGTTGTTTTTTTTATATATACTTAAAAAAGTTATACAAGGAATAGAATAGTGTCCGAGTTTGTCAAACTGTCTTAAATGCATCATATTACATGAAATGTTACTTTGGTTATAGAATATGAGCATGGTTTTGCTTCATGAAACTGCAAGACTAGGTAAAATAGTTTTTTAGATATATTAAATTTGAAATGAAATGCCCCTCCTTTTATGCCAGTCGGCACAAACTGGGTTTTTTAGATATTAGATTTGAATTTTTTTTTTTTTTTTTTTTTAAACTCCTGTTAATGCTAATCAGCCCAAACTGGCTGGGCAGGAGAGGATATCCAGACTTTAAACTCTGAAATGATAGTGTTTAAAGTCAAATTTATGCATTTTAGAAGCATTTGAAAAAGAACACTGTGAATTTTTGTCGTTTAGTTTGGTGACACATGCAAGTGCATGTTTGTGTGTGCGTGCACACATGCATGCGTGTGACTGTTAATGACGAAATCATTTGATCACTTTTTCTCATTTCATAAATGCCATTTAAAATACAAGAGAGAAGGGGATTATGCCTTACCACAGGATAGAAGGTTCATCTGTATAGAAAATATGGCTCTTTATCAGTGAAACATGAACATGTGACAAAGTTGGCAGCAATGTATGACTAGATCTAGCTTTAAACTTAGTTGTGGCTTTGTAACAGACTGTATGATGATCAATATACTTATGGCAGCTCATTGTGCACAAATTGAAGTTTTGTTCCAGACTGAACTACACTTGTTGGCTGTGGTTACACATACTTTCTGAAATTATGTTTACATTTCGTTTTTTTTGCAAATGTTTTAGGGTTAAATGAAAAGAATATTACTGAGGTTAATCTGTAATGTTTGAAATGCATGCAAATGTGCATAATTTGTGTAATGAATCTGTTCAGCAGTAATTTTTTTTTTTTTTTTTTTTATTGGTTTTTAAAATTTTTGACAGCCAAAGAATTTGCTGTAATGCTGTTATGTATTTTTATTTTCAAGTTTAGTTTAATCAAATACATCACCTTTTGTTGTCATTCTTTTTTTTTTTTTTAATTTGGTAGTTCTTATGTGTGTGCAAGTAAAAGTGTGTATGAATCCAACATCTGTTTAAGTCGTTATTTGGTCCTGCAGGGGAAGGAATCGTAATATTTTCTGTATTAAAATTGTTAAGTAGTTATCATCTGGAACCAGTCAGCAAAAGAAATTTCTGTTTTTTCTTGGGAATTAGCTCAGGAGTATTTCATCTCAGGCTACTGCACTTCAACGTGCTTGTACTCCAAATGATAGACAAGAAGGTAACCATAATGTCTCTGATGCCTGTCTGATTGAGAAGTTGCCAGAAGAACATGACAGCTAATAAAATTATTATGGAAAGGGTGGTGGAGTGTTTAGTTATCTGAAATGAAACGGTTATTTCCTTACACATGCAGTGTGACATAATGCAGTTGGGATCAGTGATGAGAATCTATCGGATCCTTGTAGTTTTCAGCTTGTGCTGTGGCCTATGACGTTATGTTGTCCATCACCAGCATGACGTGCAGACATGCACTTCAATGAAATATCCACGATAGCATCTTGGCAATCCTGCTTGTGAAGCAAGAGTGAGTGGGGATGGAGAATTGGAAAGGTAAGGTAATGTTGCTTATAGCCCAGCCGACCGCAAAGGGCCATAAAATTATCAGGGTTGTCACCACGGAGAATTGGACAAGTGACCGATTCCTTTGTAGAGGTGTGTGTGTGGGCCCAGGAGGTACCCAGGCTGTTTAAAAAGTGTTAAGCGCTATCTGATTAGAAGGTGAAGAAGAGCAGGGGTGGCAATGACATCAAAATTCAGAATGAAATCAGCCAGACAGATGGAGGGAAGGGAGTGAGAGGTGAAGGGGGGTTAAGGGGGCAAAGCCTGCTGTTTTAAAATGAGGTAAACAGGTAACACAAAAGAGTGTGTGTGTGAGAGAGAGAGAGAGGGAGAGGTGGTGGCGGATGGCAATTGTTTTCAACATCGGGTCACAGGCATAGAAATTTAGAAAAGTGAAAGTTAAATCAGTTTGTCAGGAATTTTTAATACTTGTGTCTGCAGCATTTTAACCAGAAAAGAAGTGTTCACAAACAGGAACTTTAGTTCCTCAAGATCATTCTTATGCCTACAGGATAGTTGTATACATATTGTGATTTATCATCTGATTACCAAAATGATCAGATATGGTACTTGGATGAAGATAATAGTTTGTTCATCTGCTTTGAGACCTTTTTTTTTTTTTTTTGTCCCAGCCTCTGTGCCACCTTAGAGGCAGTGCACCCACGCTGCTCATTCCGACACCCTGTCCACAGCCACAGCCCGGTCAGCCCCGGCATCGGCAAATCACAGGGAGCCGTCAGTGTCAAGTCGTCAAGAGGCAACCCACCGGAGGAGACACTGCACTGCTGCCGAGTCACTTTGGTGGTGTTCAGTGGTGCCTGTTCTGATCTAACATACGCAGGACACCACCTACTAAGCCCCCTACTGATGACAGTAATAGCTCAGTCACGGAGCCGGCGTGAGTGAGCTCTCCCTTCGGAGGGCGCCACCACGTCCATCCAACGACAGCCCCCATGGATTCGCTGATATGGATGACCCCGACGGAACCAAACCAAGACCACAGACGTGGAGAGGACATCGAAATTGAGGTCACCATGAGAGCAGGGCATGAAGGGCCACAGAATTTGACTTTTTTTTTTTTTGCTGCTGTGTGTGGGCAATCCACATTGCTTTATTTTCCAGTGAAGCATGGGTAAGATAGGGCATTTATTTTCCAGTGAAGCATGGGTAAGATAGGGCAGATTGTGTAAATTCTGTTTACAGATCCAGTTAACTCCATATACTATCAAGGGAAAGTAACTTTCAGTAAAATCAAAGCACAAGGGATGCTATGAAGTTTTCTGCAAAAGTATGTTCAACTGAAGTGTCACTATAATCATTTGCATGTTTGGGACTGTTGACTCCCCAAGTTGATCAATTTAGATGCTCAAATTCTAAGATTTCTTTGTCATGACATTCTTTTTTTTCTTCATTGGCTTTGAAGGTTAAAAACAACTATGTGTTTATTACTTAGAGAGACAGCTAATGAGATAGAAATAGTTTCTATGCTGAATTTCATGTCGCATATGCTGATACATGATGAAACCGGAAATTGGATGCTAAAGGAAGAGAGATTGTATGAGGGGGCGCATCATAATGAAATGTCCTGATGATTGTAGAACAGCTACCAATAGAGACAGTTGACTTTAACTTTCCAAGTACTGTCCTCCAGAAACCACCCCAGTGGAAAGGCATCTTGGCGCTATTCAAATGTGCCTTAGCACTCTGACGGAGATAAGACATGGAGTTCTGGAAGTGCTGCATCTTTTGACAGGTTGTGGGTTTACGAAAATTTCTGTTCTACCAACTTTTTATTCAGCAACAGAAATAATCAAGGGGGCAAGTTAAAACTGATCGGTGGTTCGGGAATCATAGACCTTATTCCCCAAGGCAAACCGTAATGACTGTGATCTTATGGGATGTGTTGCCAATAAGTTGCAGGGTTCTACTTGAGCTAATAGCAGGGTGCTGCTCAAGAATATACTTCGTCATTTGATGAAGAATAGTTTTTACCAGTTAATGGAGAAGTGATTCTCAGGCTGAGTGTTAATGGCAACAGGGATGCTGGTATTGAAAGAAAAAAAACAAGTCGCTGAAAATTTGATCACAGAACAACTAGTCCTCTGCATAAGCAGACACCCACATCCAATTCAAGCACTTGTTGCAGATACAGTAAAACGACATTGTCATCTCTGATCATATCACTTGGGCATTTAGGACATCTGGCCTGACTATTGAGATTACATTCATTGAATATTCAGCTTCCTGTCATCATATTTGTGCCCTCTGATCTTTTGTTAACTAAGAATGTATCTATCTTGCCGCTTTTTGTTTTCTTTTCAAGCAAAGTCATGTTGAAAATTCTGTTCCAGATGATAAGTTAAAGTCTTCCTTATTTCAAGGATGAAAATAGGTAGGTAGTTCTTCCACCAGTGATGTCACAAAGGTTTCCATAGCCACAACAGGTTGGCCCAACTTCCATCTCCATGGTCAGTCCTACTGGCTTGAAAATGCCCAATCCATAAGACATTATAGGGATCGTCTTAAAACTGCTTCCAAATCCACTTGCATTACCACTGAATTTCTGTGTGGTCAAGATGTTGAACTCAGATTGTTCCTGTTTGACATGTATTTTTACATGGTTCAGCTATTTAAAATTATTTTATTGATAACATAGTGAAGTATATATACTACCAACACCAAAATTTTGAAATTGTGTGCACAAGATTTTGGTATGGCAAGTTGGGGGGGGAGCGTCAAAAAGCATTCAGCTGCTTTTTCAGACATTATGAAGTGATGGTCTCTCATTTAATTCTTATAACGTGGAGAAACATGAATGCTGTAAAGGCAAAGGGGCGTTGAAAATTTCGTCTCGTAATTCACCTTCAGCAGCCAATGTGTAATATGATAAAAGTTACATCTGTATGCATATATCCTATATTTTACTTATTTGATGTGAGGAATGGTAAAACAAGTCTTTCAGGATGTTTAATCCAGTTTGTATTATTTTTGAAGAGACTGTAGTGAAAGTAGTGACTGTGGGCATGATGCCATAAGTTGTGATGGATGCACTGTGTAGAGTGTGTTCACAACTTATCCCTTCTTTGTCAAGAAATGTCGCCAGCATTGTGGGCTGTGACAGTGAATTGTGAGCAGACCCTGATTATGATGTCCAGTGTTGTCAGGGGTTGAGCAATGGGAGAGATGATTGAACTTTTTCAGGGTAATTTCAGTCAACTGCTGGTGTGTTATGATCTAAGAGTGGCTGACTGTTTAGTATGCATTCCACTGGGCTCAAGTGTGAAATGGATGTATGCATTCCACTGGGCTCAAGTGTGAAATGGATGTCTGGATCATATCAGCTGGGCTGGAAGAGAGGAAAGGGTATGGCTGTGGACACTGGACATTTCCCCTTAGTCAAAGATTTAAAGCATCACTGTCCTGAAAGCGTACCCAACATTGTCAGCACATTTGAACAGGAACGGGCCTCTACAGGACAGTAAATGCATGCCATTTTATGTAGATACCTTTAGATAATGGCCTTGTAAACATGAATTGTACCCAATTTGTTCATCTCTAGGACACAAGTTACCCTTAAGTTGCATTCAGTATGCAGTTGCAGTATGTGTTCCCAGTTGCTTCCTCCATGTTCAGTAGACATGTCCAGATAGCCATACATCAGTAATGTTTGATATTCAACATTTTTTCTATTTACATGTAAATATAAACCAGACATAATAAAGAAATATTTATATTTCTAGTGTAGTTGGAACAGGATGGCAAGAGTTGTGTGCATGGTTGGATGTTTGAACTGAAAGGTCTGTTAGAATAGCACTGTACCAAAGGAGACGATTATAAGTTGACATCCCTGATCACAAGAACACACTTTAAATTTTATTCTCTGCATCAGAATAAATCTTACAAGATAAATCCAGAAACATAAAGTTAAAAACTAGAACAGTTTCCAACTTCCAAAGCAGCTGTGTTCTCAAAAATAAAATGGCATTCAGCAGATCCCTTTTTTTCTCTGTATATCATAATGAGGTTCTTCAAGATAAACCTACAATTACCTTTGCATTTCTAGGTGAATTTTTACTGCCTGGGGAGGCAACATCATATCTGCAAATCTTAAAAGAAATACACAGTACTCAGTTTAACTCACCTGCATGCTTATATATCCAGACAATAAACTGTAACAGAGTAAACACACAAAAATCAAAACATGCTTTTCAGTTTTAAGCACAAATGAAGCTCTGACAATCAGAAGGTCACTTAAATGGAAACCATGGGATACATCTACACATATTATGTGTATGGCATTATTCTGACAATGTCAACATGCTGACATTTTATGCTGAAGCCTACATCCGACTTCAGTACTTCACTAAGCCACACAACCACAACCATTCTCAGTTCCCCAAGAGAACAAAACTGTGATTCAGCCTAGTCTTAGCCTGACAATGAAATGAATTCCAATGATGAAATTTTTGGTCAGCATTCACAGATAGCTCCATGTCGATGAGCCAACACTTTTCCTGCCTAACTGCTTTTCATGGGCAAGAATGCATGCTAACATGATTATGCTAAAAGGCAAAAACAAAGTATCCAATAGAAAATATACATTGTTAAGGACATACTGGTTCTATTGTAATATCACTCAGAAAACCAGTGAAGCAGAAGTCCCATGGCAAGTGGATGCGATACTGAACAAGAGACACCTGGTGTCAGGACCTTTGTGGGGACCACTGAAGAGGAAGGCCCAGGACGGAGGGTTCTAGTGGACTGTTCTTGACGGCGTACACTCTGGGATGTGTGACATGTAATGATACTGATAGTTCTAATGCTGTAATCAAAGTACTGAACAATATCTGTACACCTTAATGTATGTCCACATTCAATGGAAATTTCACAAATGTTGTACATTAGAACTCGCAGTCATTGGTCAGTTCTGTGAAATTCTCCTTTTTGTCACATTCACTTTGAACTGAACTTTACTGACAACGGATAGATGTAGTGCTTGCACTTGTCTTCTTTGCAACTTATGTTTAAAGGAAGATAAAGGAACATTGGACAAAATCTAACCACAGGTCCAAGATCAGACGAAATCTGGATTACATCCCCGATTAATAACTGCTGCACTGCATATTTTACGTGTCCCACTGACAAAATCAAATCAGCAGACGAAACCCTGCACTTGTCCCCTCCCCCCCTGCCCCTGTACATTATTTGTTAACATAACATTGCATTTTTCCATCAGCAGAATTGATCCTTGCCCTTCTTATCTGTACAGACTATGTTTTGTCACAGTCATGTTGCCCTATCATTATGTTGCAGGACAGTCAGCCAAGTGTCAACTGGCATTCGGCCAGCAGTAAAGACAGTAGCCACAAGACATTACAGGAATTTGTCTCTTCACTGACAAGAGCAGATATGGCCACTCATAGGAGGTCTTGTGACTTGGCCGTACGATTGAACAGTTAACTGACCATGGGATGCACTTAATTAAGCATAAATTTTCTTCTAGGGCCTTCCATTCGAGACACACATGGCTAGGAAAAATACCATGTCTAGGAATGGACAGCCATCTTTCTAACTTGTTAACTCCATGACGAACAAGGATGCTGCAGATGGCAACACCGGTTACTAAACATACAGCCGTTTAAAAGCTACCACACTGCATTTTGGATTTTTGATCCTTTGTCTTTCAATGGCTTATTCAAATTCTCTCTGTTAGCTTTTGTAAATGTGATAGCATTCTTAGTAAACCTAGTTTAGTAAACCTGACATCTCAAATTTTCAAGGCTTTGAATCCCCTTAGAAGTAATGATTGATGAGTCTGTAGTAAATCTTGAACACCCAGAATTGCATACAAGCATGTCTATTCATGACAGAAAATGGAACTAAAACTTCAATCTTTTCAAAATGTAAATAGGCTGATGTTGAAAACTGCTTGGTAAAATCATCTGCAAAGGGCCAAAGAGAATCGGTCGTAAGCATGCGCAGAGAAGCATTCCTGTTTATAACCTGACCACTTTGCATAGTAGCGTGTGACACTGTCAGAGGAAAATTACATTCTTCCAGCTGTCTGTGATAAATCAAAATCTGGCCTTAAAATATGCATGTTAAATGTCATCATTCCATAACAGCATCTGGTTGGTTTGGAAAATCTAAAACATAAACAAAAATCGGTGCCCACACTGACTCGCATCATCAAGCACATATTACAGACCATGGTTTACAGGACACAGCAATTATCTATCCTCGGACAAGGATGAGAATCGACATTTTGCATGGATCTTAATGAGAAATGCACAGCTATGTACAAAACTTTAAATGGAGACCAAGCTTTTCAATCGCACAACACAATAGATAAGCCATTTGAACCAGTCACACTGTTTAAGTATTTCATCCTACTCCAGCTGTGCTTTAAAATGGTGAAAGTTAAAGTGATACAGAACTGAAGAAAAATGCTGCTGTGAAGGTTAAAGTGATACAGATCTGAAGAAAAATGCAAACTCAAAACTCACGTTTCAAAAATGTTTTGTCCCTGTGTACTACTGTGTGACACAGTCCATGGCTATTTACAGTGATGTTTCTGATCATGTGAGTCTTCTGTTGTGTGCAGAACCAGACAAAAGTTGATGTATTCCATCTGTTTGGTCTGCTGCTGAAATACAGGCAAGGTGATGGCCAGTATCTTCAATTCAAAGGATGGGAACCACATAGAAAAGTGCTTGTGTGACAAGTTACAATTTTAGTACTCTGTACAGAAATATTGCCACTGGGAAAATGCTGCCAACATCGAGATGAACATATGTCTTGCTCATCTATACAGAGAATTTATCAGCAAAAATAATAATAGGACGGGAAAAAAAAAAAGGATGGTAAGAAAGGCAGACAAACTTCACAGTATTTTATAAGCACGTTCCCTCTACAAGCAAATCCAAAGAGAAACGTGGACAGACACATATTCTCATTATATGCTGTGAATGTAGCAGGTGTAAGCAGGATGGCAGTATATCAAATCATTATGAAGGAGCGGGCAACCCTACTTAAGGTCCAAGACCTTGGTATTGTAGTAACAAACACTTTCATGAATTCATTTGTTGTCATCCATGCAGTTGCACCACACAGCTTTTTGCCTCTCTCAAATTGGTAACATTTTGTAGTTTTGCTGTTGGGAATATCTTTATAAGCCAGACAAAAGCAAAGAATAGTGTTACCATTTCCACCATGGGCTTGCTTGGTTGGTTGGTCTGCCTGCCAGCTGGATTACCCCAATCTACTAAACCAACTTTAATGAAACTTGATGCAATGAGGCCCAACAGCCAACCCATAAATTTCACGCAGATCTGGACCAAACAGCAGTATAAGACGAGTATTTTTTTTTGACGTTTTTGTAAATTTCTGAATAACTGAATGGATCTTAATGAAAAAAGTCAGACTTACTAGATGTACCATCATCTATGAAATAGTAAGATCTGGTACTGATGTAGGTGGCAATCTAGATCCAGTGAACAAAAATAGCATATGTAAGCAGGGATAAGAGGATACATTCATTCAATCATTGCACAGTTACCACAGCGGAAATAACGAGGTTCTGTTAGACCCTTCTTCAAGATGGCTTTGAAGAAATATCATGAGATAGATGAAGAATTCCTGAAGGTCTGGTTGAACTTAAATAGAACAGTTTTTGACCTTGGTGAAGGTCTGCTATCTACAGGGTGTCCTTGTTCTATTATGAATGTGGGGAGTAATTTCCCATCAGAACCATTCTGACTGTGTAGCATCACAATCATACTGGCTGTGTAGTATCACTCACCTGGCTGTCCAGTAAAATGACTGACATTACAGGAAGATAGTAGCTTGACAATGTTCTCAGACAGAACCCCCTTTCCTTGTACTCATTCAGGACACACTACTATCATCATTTTTCACCAGTTGAGAAGGCTATGTCCATTACTTCACTGACAATCTTGCGCATGTCCAGCGAAGAGGCTGCCTGGTAATTTCATTTTTTTTACATCTTTAATCATCTTTTAATCTTTTATTCATACGCGTGACTGTGATTTTTAATAATCAGCACTGTTGGCTGTTTACTGCTTAATTTTACTTTTTAAACGAAATTGTGTTTAAGTCTTTTCAGGTAAGGTGTGTCTTACTTGGTTTTTCAAGATGGCTACCGGTGTGCTGTTTCTCGGTGTCTTTCAAAGCTTTCTATTTTTTCTTGCTATTTGCACATGTGATAGAAACAACTGTGTTCCTAATAATCAGTTCAATTTTGAAATTTCTGATGTAGATGCCTTTAGTTCCATTTTTGCTGGTTATATAACTTTGTGCAACCTGAACCATGTCAGCCTCTTGTGTATGCCTGTGCTGAGCACTGTTCTCACGCCGATTACTAGGCCCAGATTTGAACCTCTGATTTCAGATATCAGAAATAGTACGGTGATAAGAAATGTTTTTAATAAAAGGGTTAGACAAGGAGTAAGAGACAGGACAATATTGGGATTCCAGACCTGAGAAATCATCAGAATGACCTATTACAGGACCCTGAAGGAAAAGTAAACTTGCTAAAACAATCAGTTTTGTTTGGTTTTCTCAAATCCCAAGCCTCTAATTAATGTTAGACTAAAGATGATGATGATAAACTCCCTGAAATGCAAAATATCAAAGTAAGCAAAGCGGAGTATTTAAGTCACTGAAAATAAAGCTACTGGTCCTGATGGCATCCCTGACAAGCTCTTAAAATTATGTACCAATGAACTGACTGAGGTATACCAACTACTTTTCCAAGCTTCACTGGACCAGGAAGTAACACCTGAAGAGTGGCAAGATGCTGGCATTGTCCCTTTATTCATAAAGGGTGACAAAAAAAAAGCAGAGAACTATAGACCTGTATCTCTTAATCCATATCATCAAAATTACCTGAACATAATGTAGCATCTTGACAAATATGACTTCTTAATAATGCCCAGCATGGTTTTAGACAGCAAAGGAGTTGTGAGACTAAACTTTTAAGGACTCTCAATGATTTTAATAACTGTCTTAACAACAGACAGCAAATAGATGGGAATTTTATTGGACTTTTCTAAAGCCTTTGATAAGGTTAACCATGAGGGCCTGCTACTTAAATTAGAACACATCGGTGTAACCTTTTCATACAATATCAACAAAGACACGTTGAAACTTAAAACGGGCTTATTTTTTCTGGTCTCCCGCAACCTTCGTAGTCGGTTACACAGATCTCGTACAACATCCAAATCTCGCATAATAACGTACTTAATTAAGTCATGTGATTCTAATAATAAACCAGTCTCGATATACTACAATCTCTCCCTTGTTTTAGAATAATATTACTAACTAAAACAGTAAACTTCCTATACCCAGCGTTAAAACTCATAACTTCTTTTTTTTCTTTCTTTCTTTTAAACACCCATCATCAAGTCCTAAATTCTTTACACTCATCTCTAAAATTAAAACAACCTTCTGATTCACTCACTCACTCTCATTCCCCCCCTTACAAACCAAATTCTGCATGACATTTGAATTTAACAGCTAGTGCTCTCACTCTCCTTGTTTGAAATATAGTTTCCGCGCACAAAAATTAAATTTCTAAACAATATTGAATAACTATCCACTCAAACAAATAACATCATGACATCAATTTTAATGTCTACCTAGTCACAACATAGTCTTTGAACTTTTCTGGTAATCTTTTCACTCTTGTGGATTGTCTGACAGGTTGCATTTGTGACTGTGCAGTTTCTATCTGTGTGTCTTGTGATTGTGTAGTTTCTGTCTGTGTATCTCCATGTTTGTCAGTCTGATCAGCTATTTCTTTCAGACTACTCTTTTGTTCTGCATCATGTTTTGCTTCTTTGCTATGAATTTCTTCATGTGTGCCACATTTCTTTTGTATTGTGCACCACTGACTGGTGACTCAATCAGAATTTCTGATCCCATTTCTTTGAATAACTTTGTATGGTTCTGGTTCAAAATTTGTTGAAAGTTTGTCTTGTTTTTCTTTGTTGAAGTAAAACTTCATCACCTACAGCTATTTCACTGTTTGTTGCCTTGCGTTTTTCATCTGCATATTGTTTTCCCATCTCTTTTTGGATTCGGTCGCGGGTCTCGAATGCTTTCATCCATTTCAAACTTCAGAACGGAATCAATCTCCGGCAGTTTTTGTTCGAAGTTTTCGTTTGTAAAACAGTTCAGCCGGGCTTACACCTGTAGTTTGGTGTGGTGTAGTTCTGTACGACAAAAGGAATTTGTTCAGCTCTTTCTTCCAGTTTTTTCCTTCAGCTTGTGCAATTTTTTGATTGCTTTCATCAGAGTTCTATTTTGGCGTTCCACTTCACCATTGGCTTGTGGCCACAATGGTGTTGAAAATCTGTGTTCAATGTTATTTTCGGCCATGAATTCTTTGAACTCGGTGGAAACAAACTGTGGTCCATTGTCTGATTTAATGGAGATTGGTATTCCATGTCTTGTGAACAAATTTTCAAGTTCTTCTATAATTCTACCTGCAGTGGTAGATTTCAGAACAGCAATCTCAAAAAATCTCTGCTGAAGTAGTCAACGACTACGAGAACAGAATCACCGGAAGGAAACGGTCCTAATAGATCAATGGCAAGATCCTCCCAGGGACCTTCTGGCATTTTTGTTCGAATCATTGGCTCTGGTACAGATGGTTGACTGACTAATTGACATGCATGACAAGATTTAACTTGTTTTTCAACATCTTTATCCATCCTAGCCCACCATACTTTTGTACGGAGTCTTTCTTTTGTCTTAGTAATTCCTTGGTGACCCTCATGAGCGATTTCAATCACTCTTTCACGCAAACTTTCCGGAATGACAATGCGAGTTCCTCTCAAAATCATCAGCTTTCCAAGACAGGTAAGTTCATCACGCAGTGTTTTGTATGCCACATTAGGACACTTTTCCCACTTTCCTGTCTGAATGCACTCTCGAACTAAACCTAGCTCTTCATCTTTTCCTGACTCTTCCTCTATTTCACGAGCTGTCATTGCAGTTGGAACAGCTTCTTTTGCACAGAAATAAGCATATTCCTCCGCAACATTCCTATCCTGACATGTTTTGTTTTCTGCAACAAGTCTTGACAATGAGTCAGCGATATTCTGAGATCCTGGTTTGTACTCAACCTTAAACGAGTAACTCTGCAGCCTGAGTACCCACCTTTCAATTCGAGCTGATGGTTTTGATCGCAGCGAATAAATGAACTGAAGAGTCGGTGATCGGTTTCAAGTGTAAAATTCACACCATACACATACTGATGAACCGTTCACAGGCCCACACTATAGCGAGAGCCTCTTTTTTTCGGTCTGTGAATATCTACGTTCAACCGCAGTCAGACTTCGGCTTGCATAGAAAATGACTCGCTTCACGCCATTTTGTACCTGAGTGAGAACAGCACCTAATCCTACTGGACTAGCGTCTGTGACAATCTTGTGTCTCTGCGTCTGGATCAAAGTATGAGAGATTTTTCTGACTTTGCAAGGTCATCTTTCAAAAGCTGAAATGATTTTTCTTGTTCCGGTCCCCAGCGAAAAACGACATTTTTCCGCGTCAATTTCTGAAGCGCTTCTGCTTTTGTTGCGAAGTTCGGAATGAACCGAGCACTAAAATGAGCCAGACCAAGAAAACTTCGGACTTCTGACACGCAGGTTGGTCGCGTCGCATTTTTCACTGCTTCAACTTTGGCAGATGTCGGACCAATTCCTTTTTCCGACAGCATGAATCCCATGAATTGTAACTCTGACATACGGTACACGCACTTGTCTGCGTTCAAAGTCAAACCATTCTCTTTCAGTGTTCTCAAAACTGCATCCAGTCTATGGTCATGTTCTTCTAGTGTTGTGCCATAAATGATTATATCATCTGTCATGTTGCGCTGTCCTTCGCAGTCTCTGAGTATGTTTTGAATGGTATACTGGTATATTTCTGGTGCGGATGTAACACCAAACATCAATCTTTTGTACCGAAACAAACCCATATGAGTCGCAAATGTTGTGACATGACGCGATTCTTCTTTCAACTCGAGTTGGTGAAAACCCCATTTTAGATCAAAGTTTTGAGAAAACGGGTGCTACCATTCATTTCAAGAAGTGTTTCCTCGATTGTCGGAATCGGAAATCTTTCGCGTTCAATTGCCTCATTTGCCTGCCTCATGTCAACGCATAAACGAATGTCATCTGTGTTTGCTTTTTGGCACGACAACAATTGGACTAACCCATGTTGTAGGACCACTGGCACGTTCAATGATATCAAGCTTCTCTAGCTCTGCGATTTTCTTTTCAATTTTCGGACGAAAACTGAACGGCACGCGTCTCGCATTTTGAACAACTGGCTTTACGCTGGGTTTTTACATGCAGTTTGATCTGTTTATCTTTCAGTTTTCCAAGCTCTCCAGAAAACAAGCTTTTGTACTCTGCTTTAAGTTCTGGTTTTTCACTGACTGAACATGTAACATCTGGAGGCAAACCAAGTTTTAGAACACCTAACTGTTCTGCAGTCTCCCTTCCCAAAAGAGAAACATTACTTTTTTCTTTTATCACTATGAATTCTGCTGTGTTCTTCTTTGTGTAACCTGAAATGTTTACATCTGCTGTAAATGTACCAACAATTGTCAATGGTTGTTTCTGGGCAAACGCAAACAGTTTTCTTGTTTGTCTGTCTGCTTTCTTTGTAGTGTGACATTTCACTTTCTTCATCTTCATGTTTTGCCATGTTTGCCTATCAACAATATTACAGCTTGCTCCTGAATCTACCATCATGGGTACACATACATCACCAACAACCACATCCATCATGCACTTCCGTCCACTTCCATTCATAAATGCATAATCATCATCAGAACCAAAAACAATGTCATTCTCTACAGTAAATGTAAAGTCATCATCATCATTGTTTGTATCGTTCTGTACAGTGTTCACTTGCTTTGGCTTTAATTTGCATACACAAGCAAAATGTCCAGGTTTCTTGCACTTAGAACACGTTTTTCCCTTTGCAGGGCAGGCCTTATCTTTAGCAAAATGACCTACTTTCCCACATCTAAAACAAGTTTTATCTTTCCCATTTGTTCCCTTAATATCAACCTTTGGATTCTTTGTTCCTTTCTTACTGTTTGTACCCATACCCCCTACAGCACCCACAACTGTTTCAGAAACACCACCCCCCATCATTGTCTTGAACTGTGAAAGGGCTGCTTCATGGGCTTGGGAGATTTCTAACAGCTGTTGCAAGGTCAAGTCCTTTTTCTCCAGTAGTTTTGCTTTTAATCGTCTGTCAATACACTTGTCAACACACTGGTCTCGGATGTTTTCTGCCACCTTGTCGTCAAAGTTGCAATTTGCTGCTTGCTGACGAAGTCTTGTGACGTATTGTGAAGTTGTCTCGCCCTCTTTTTGTTCCATTGACGAAATACGTGTCTCTCGAACGTTTCGTTTCTTTGAGGCTTGAAGTAGGTGTCAAGAGCAGTAACGGGCTTCGTCATAGGATGCACCTCCTTCCAACGTCTCGAAGATCATTTGCACTTCAATTCCAGCACAATGTAGAAGTAAAGGCTTCTTCTGATTTTCTTGCACATCACCTCTAGCTGCTACATAAAGTTCAAAGCTCTTTTTCCATCGAGCCCATCTCGTCGTCGAAACACTCGAAGGATCGCCTGCTGGGTCAAACGAACCAACACAGGGAATGTTCGCAGCCATCTTTGTAGAGATCTAGATCTCTGACGCCGGTACGAGTTTGACAAAAATGTCCACTAATCTGCTGCCGAACGAAGAAAGCACTTGCCGACTCGAAGTCTCGTCTTTCACAATTTTCCTCGTCGCCAATTTGTAACCTTTTCATACAATATCAAGAAAGACACGTTGAAACTTAAAACGGGCTTATTTTTCTGGTCTCCCGCAAACCTTCGTAGTCGGTTACACAGATCTCGTACAACATCCAAATCTCGCATAATAACGTACTTAATTAAGTCATGTGATTCTAATAATAAACCAGTCTCGATATACTACAATCGGCATTGGGGGTTCTGGTCTAGATCATTCCTCGAGTTATTGTGGAAGGGTTGTCAATCCCATTGTAAACCAGTCTTGTCAGTTGTACCACAGGGAACTGTTCTGGGGCCCTTCTTTTTTTCTTTTAATTTATATAAATGACATAAGTGCTTTTTGCAGATGACAGCTTTAGTATAAGGAACAATCAGAAGCAAGAATGATACACGCATTCTACAAGAAGATCTAAATGCTTACAAGAGTGGGGAAAGAACGTAGAAAATGGAATTTATCCCCAGAAGTGCCAGTTTACCTATATGTAATAAACGCTCACCAACTAGATCAGAATACTCTATTCACAATACTATTCTTAAAGAAACCAATGCTGCAAAATATTTTGTGTGATTATAGAAAGTCATCTCAAATGGAAAGAACATTACGATTTAGTATGTAAGAAAGCAAACACACATCTTAACAACTATGTAATTTGAGGATTGGTGATAAAGACCGAAACAAAAGGGGGGTCAAAAAGAAAACAAAAACAATGCACAACGTTTCTACTCTTAGAGTCTTTTTCAAGTGACATGAAACTGAGGACCCACGACAGTACATGCAAATTTTGCTGTGTTAATGACGTAAAGAACGGGGAGACACAGATAAAACAAAGACGTCACAATACATTTTGACGTGACAAGAACTCAAAAAACTCACACACACACACACACACACACACACACAAAATAAAGGAGGCTGGGTAGACACAGGCTAAGAAAGGCGAGTGAATGGAAATCAGAGGAAATCTGGTTTGAAAGTAGACGGTTGTTGTTGGGAGGGAGGGGGGAGGATGGAGGAGGGGTGGGAAAAAAAAAAAAAAAAAAAACTCAAGTCCACCTTCGACAAACCTCCACTAGTGGCATACCTGCGTGACACCAACTCAGGGATCATCTAGTACGAGCCACTTACAAAGACTCGCCGAGCAGCTCTCCACCAGGAAACACCGCTGCAACAAACCTCGATGCAAAACCTGCCCCTTTTTAAATACAACCACTAACACCTTCAGGGGCCCATCAGGCAAAAGTTTCACCATCAGATCCCCCTTCACTTGCCGATCTTCCAGCCTTGTGTACATTCTTTCATGCAGCCTTTGTTCCAAACTCTACTGTGGTGAGACCTACCGTACCCTGGATGACAGATTCAGGGAACACCTCCAGGCTGTAAACCTGAATAAGGACACCCCCATAGGTACACATTTCAATGGCCCTGGACATAACGTGTTTTCATATGTCAGTCTCTGCTGTTCACCAAAGCCACTCAGATGCCATACACCGTAAATTCCTTGAATCATCTCTGATCTCTAGGCTAGGGACGCTCACTCCCCATGGACTGAACATCAAGGACTGAGGTGGTGGAGTCACCATTGTAGCTATACAATGCGGACTGCCTGAATGACCGTTGGAGGTCCTCCTCTTTTTTTTTTTTTTTTTTTTTCAACATGCCGCAGCTAGGATAGGGTACATAGCTTGTTTGTGGCCTTCAACACTACCCTACCCTTGTTGTTTTTCAAAAAGATTTTTGAGGTTGAAAAAAAATTGTTTGCGGTTGTGCATGTTTTTATCATATACACTACTCACAAATGTACAAGGGTCACCTCAATTTTTGTTCTGGATTTGGAAAATGTGTCTCCCAACCAAACCTATTTTGAAATCAGCCCCCAAATTGCTGAATCGTCTTCCACAGTACCCAAATAACAAACCTATAGCATCGTAAAGAAAAAATGTTTATCAGCAGTTATCCACCCTGCTCCATGTGAAGCGAAAAAATCCCAAAAAAAATGAGGTGTCAGTTGTTCGGCCTAGATTGCGGAGCAAGCTTGGTAAGAATGAAAACTGTGGTGCACGTGAAAGCCGTACCTGTTCTGAACACCACCCGAACATTTTTCTCCGTCTTCCGGGTATTTAAAGCCGGGATTTGTAGACAACTTTAATCATGCCTCCGAGACGAAGACTAAGCAATGTGGACAGAGGAAGGGCGATTGGTTGGCACCAAGAAGGTATTGCCTTAAGAGAGATCGCTAGAAGGCTTGGGGTGTCCCTCTCGACCATTCAAAGGCTAAGAGATCGTTGGCGCAACACCGGAAATGTAGAGGAGCCACAACGACCTGGGCGACTCAGAATCACCACAAGAGAGCAAGATCGCTACGTGGTTCTGTCTTGCTTGAGGGACAGGACAGCGTCTTCTCGAGCACTGCGAGATCGACTACGGGCAGCCAGCAATGTGAACGTCAGCACACAGACCATCCGGAACCGGCTCCACGCGGCAGGGATCAGTCGAGGTGCCCAGCAGTGAAACCGCCCCTGACCCCAGCACAACGGGGACGCCGCAGGACCTGGGCAGCACTTCACAGGAGGTGGACAAGAGATCAGTGGGCGAGAGTGATCTTTTCGGACGAGTCCCGGTTCACCCTCTCATTTAACGACGGGCGGGTACGCGTCTGGCGCCGTCCCGGCGAACGCTACGCGGACGCCGCGGTCAGGCAGCATGACCGCTATGGGGGCGGGTCCGTGATGGTGTGGGGTGGGTTCAGCCTCAACCACAAGACCCCCCTACACCGTGTTGAAGGCCGTCTGACCGGCGTGGCGTACAGGGACACCATTCTCCGACCCCTTGTGCTGCTGCCGCCCCTGCAGGCGGTGGGACCCGGCACCCAGTTCCAGGATGACAATGCCCCCTGTCATCGAGCTGCGGTGGTGAACAGGTTCCTGGAGGAGCAACAGGTTACGAGGATGGACTGGCCGGCCCGCTCGCCCGACATGAACCCAACAGAACACCTGTGGGACGTGTTGGGGCGGCGGGTCCGCGCCCACGACCCACCTGCTACCACCCTTGACGACCTCTTCCACCTGCTGCAGCAGGAGTGGCAGGCGGTACCCCAGGACACCCTCCGCCGCCTGGTTCACTCAATGAGACGTCGCTGTGAAGCCTGCTTCAATGTTAATGGGGGCCATACTCGTTATTGACTTGATTGTATTCAGTGGAATAACCATGCGAATTTGGAAAAGGGGTATGACTCTTCATGTGCATGTAGCACAAAGATTAATCGTGTCACAATTACAGCATCATGTTTGAAGAAAGGGGGAATAATGAAATTACAACCTTCATTCATCAGCAATTGTGTTTGTGCTTTTTATTCAGAATGAGAGCTGTTTGTCCAAGTGACCCTTGTACATTTGTGTGAGTAGTATATATGCCTAGACACCCTAAGGCATGCATATCTTTATGAGATGTAAATGTGCTTCCCCCCCCCCCCCCCCCCCCCCCCCCCCCCCCCATAATGGTAGGCGTGTGGGAGTGGGTGATGCCGGGAGGGTGGGGAGCGCGCACATGTGTGCGTATGTGTGTGTGTGTGAAAGTTTTTGTTTTTTTTTTTTTTTTCCCTCCCCTTCTCCATCCTCCCCCCTCCCTCTTTTTGCCCCCTCCCTCCCAACAACAGCCGTCTACTTTCAAACCAGATTACCTCTCATTTCCATTCACTCGCCTTTCTTAGCCTGTGTCTACCCAGCCTCCTTTGTGTGTGTGTGTGTGTGTGTGTGTGAGTTCTTCTCACGTCAAAATTTATTGTGACGTCTTTGTTGTTTTATCTGCGTCTCCCTGTTCTTTACATCATTAACACAGCAAAATTTGCGTGTACTGTCGTAGGTACTCAGTTTCATGTCACTTGAAAAAGACACTAAGAGTCGAAACGTTGTGCATTGCTTTTGTTTTCTTTTTGACCCCCTTTTGTGTTTCGGTCTTTATCACCAATCTCAAATTATAAAGTTGTTTCTGAAAAAGACCCAGTCAAGTTATCAAAACAACATCTTAGCTTTCTTATACAGGAACATCAACGACTGCCCCCAAAAGGTTGAGGACGACTGCTATAAAATACTGGTTAGACCAGTCCTGGAATGTGGTTGCTCAGTCTGGGATCCTTACAATCTAAAGGACATTGATAACCTCGAAAAGACTGCGAAGAGAGCAGCACGGTTCGTAACAGGGAACCATATCAGAGAGAAAGGGAATACGAGGATATCAGAATGGAAACCCTTAGATGAGAGAAGAGCCTTTATTAAACTTAATACCTTCTTCAAAGGCAGAGCTAAACTAATGACATCCCAATGGAACAACTAGTATTTAATAAAAGTAGCACCAGGAGTGGTGGTCAATCTTATGCCATACCTGCATCAAATATTGACAGCCATTTACATTCGTTTTATCCTAGTTCTATAAGGCTATGGAACTCACTGCCGGGTGCCATTAAGATTGCCACAGATGCAGTCTCTTTTAAAAATCAAATTGATAAGACAATCTTGAGATCTGCATATTGATTGACTTTTCTATTTTAATTTCCCCATGTGTTTTATGGTTACCTAGGCCTTAACCTGACCATTGCTTTCAACCTTTTAATATCATGTGCGACCCCTTGTTGCCAAATTTTGCTCCAGGGGCCAACAGGCCGAGTCTCATTCTCTTTTTTTAACATGCGCGCTGGTGACCTACTCATTTTTGAGTGCACCAGCTTTTAAGGAAGAAGAAGATGACCATACAACTGTACTATTCTGAGCTAGAATGAAATTGTGCATCTCACTGACGGTGATATACGACCATAGAAATGTTCTGTTCTTAGCTAGGACAAAAGCTGGACACCACTAAGACATGGCAATGGAGATGTTCTCTTCCCAGCTAGCACAAGACTTGGGCAACTCACCGACAGTAACATATGGCAATGGAAACGTTCTCTTCCCAGCTAGCACAAGACTTGGGCACCTCACCGACAGTAACATGTGGCAATGGAAACGTTCTCTTCCCAGCTAGCACAAGACTTGGGCACCTCACCGACAGTAACATGTGGCAGTGGAAACATTCTCTCCCCAGCTAGCACAAGACTTGGGCACCTCGCTGACAGTAACATATGGCAATGGAAACATTCTGTTCCCAGCTAGCACAAGACTTGGGCACCACACCGACAATAACATATGGCAAAGGACGTTCTCTTCTTAGCTAGCACAAGACTTGGGCACCTCACCGATAGTCACATATGGCTATGGAAATGTTCTCGTCCCAGCTAGCACAAGGCTTCGGCATACTATTGACAGAAACATATGACCAGAAAACATTCCTAAACCAGCACAAGGGTTAGGCATCTGACAGCAGTATATAACCATAGACATATATATACTACTGGCAAAATGTTAAGGGCCACCTGTCATTTTGACGTTAGTGCCTGAGTGTTTAAATAATAGGCTTGAAACGAAGTCACAATAACCCAAACTTGGCTAGACATATTGAACAGATGTTCCTTAACAGATCACAACACCTAAAAACCCACTGCGGTATAAGGTGGAGCGCAGCTGCACGTGCGGAAACCACGTAAAACCGGTAAAACGGGTGCCTGTGGGAGCATATGAGTTTGAAAAAAAGGGCGAAATGCTCGTGGTCAATCATGATGCATGTGCATGGCACCTCGTTCATGAACACAGATCAGACGCCGTTGGCCACAAATCTGTAAACAGAACGGTCGTCTACGCCAGCCTAAAAAGCATGGCACAAAGGCAAAGACTGGACCCTGCCGATCGTGGACGTGGCTTAGCGTTGATTGACGAAGGGATTTCCAGCCGCGAGGTGGCTAGGCGTCTGAACATGTCCCATTCCACCATCCAACGTCTTGTAGAGAGGTTTCAGGCCACTGGCAGCATGCAGGATCCGCCACGATCAGGCCGTCCTCGGTGTACCGACAGACATGCTGACCGATTCCTCCTGCTGTCTGCCCTACGCAATCGGACTGTCACCTCATCATCCACCTTAAGGCGTGAGCTCCTGCAGGCTGCAAATGTCAATGTCAGTAGAAGGACAGTTTGTAACCGTTAGCACGAGTTCGGGCTGTCATCCCGGAGACCAGCAGTCCCAGTACCACTTACTCCAGCTCACCGCAGAGCACGGGCGGACTGGTGTCGTCATCACGTTCGCTGGACGAGGCAGCAATGGTCTCGAGCGCTGTTCACAGATGAGTCCCGCTTCACCTTGGCATTCAGTGACGGCAGGACCCGAGTGTGGCGAAGGCCCAGGAGAACGTTTTGCTGACACCACAGTTCGTGAGGTGGATGGTTACGGAGGAGGTTCTGTGATGGTCTGGGGTGGCTTCAGTCGTCAAGACAGAACTCCCCCCTGTACATCATTCAAGGCATGCTGACAGGGGTGCGGTACCGTGACGAGATTGTGAGGCCCCTGATCCAGCCCGCCCTTCAGGCCATGGGTAACGCTGCTGTTTTCCAAGATGACAACGCCCGTCCACACCGAGCCCATGTCGTGGACGATCATCTGCAGCAAGAGGGGATCATCCAGATGCAGTGGCCATCTCGCTCACCCGATCTGGCTCCAACTGAGCACCTCTGGGATGTCCTTGGACGACGGGGGTAGCCCACACCACCCCCCCCGCCTGTTGACGTGGCCCAGCTCACTCTCTTTCTGCAGCAGGAGTGGCAGGCCATACCGCGGGACACTCTTCGGACCCTGGTGGACTCCATGCGTCGATGTTGTGCCACTTGCCTGGCGGCAAACGGTGGCTACACTCGGTACTGAATGGTGCAGTTTTCAGTTGTGGCTTATGTAACGATCCTGAGGAAGGGGTGATTGGACATTACAGCCCGCTGTCCGCGTTTGATTTGTTATTTTTCGTGCAATGGTCCAATGAATTTGTTCTTGAATAAATTTGGAAGATTTTGCATCCGTTCTTCTTTACATTGGCTGTAGTGTTTTGGTCTGGGAGACAGCGTTGGCAATGGCCCTTAACTTTTTGCCAGTAGTATATGATTGTAGAACTGTTCTAAGCTAGCACAAAGCTAGACATATTGTCAGTTAAATGTATGACCATATAATTGCTTTTACTCGCACAAGGCTTGGGCAAATTATCTCAAATTGCACTGTTGTCTCCCTCCCAGGCCAGTTTGGGGCAAGCAGTATGGTGCCCTTGACTGGGCAAAAGTGTAACAATGGTAAGTCACATTCACAAAGTATTAATGACAGCTCATGAATACAAACTAAAATATTTCTCTTTCTATTAATATGAACTCCACCCCAATTCCTCATATTCCCTTCACCTCCTTTTGTGCACATCATCTCATTTTAATACCTGTTATCTCTTCTCCTGTAGTATTTTTGTTTCATACTTGCCTGTCCAAACAAATGTCTTGAATATGGCCAAACATCTGGATTCACCCCAAAAAATAAATTGGGACAATGGGAAGCTAACTCACTTCTATTCCACCAGGCCTGCTAGGCCCTTAGCAAGCTCACAACAGTGTGCTCCTATCAAAAGAATTCAGTTTTTTTCCCTTTCCTTAGTAAAGGAAAAGATCTCTCATCTTTTGGCCTCAAGTTTCACTTGTGTTTGCACGACAGATTCTCATAAAAATCAATGTCTTTCAAGCTGTCAATTTGAGGAAGAATATGCACAGTTGTTGGCAGCACATCAACAGAAGTCCAGAAAGATGCTTCACTTCACTTCTTTTCTTCAGCAACTGTCATCAACCTTGCAGAATGCCCTGGTGTCTGCCAAGTCCATCGGAGTTCTGCTTTTCCTAGAACATCTTGGATACATTCTGCTTGTTGTAAACGCTGCTCCATTCTTGATTCATATGAGACATGCATTGTTTGTTCAGAATAATCTCTGTTTGCACCTTGTCACTCATGCATGGGCTGATCAGCTTCAATGTGGAATGCAGTGTTTGATTTCAGCTGTGTTGAC
Source organism: Conus betulinus (assembly GCA_016801955.1). Classification (NCBI taxonomy): domain Eukaryota; kingdom Metazoa; phylum Mollusca; class Gastropoda; order Neogastropoda; family Conidae; genus Conus; species Conus betulinus. Next base: position 53,792 of record JADBJO010008252.1, on the reverse strand, counting down.
CTAGCAGTCTGCCAGTTTTAGCCAGAGACTTATGCTTGAAGCTCCCAACCACACCATCTTCCACAATGGTCCTTGGGTTAGAAAAGACAGGCCAATGTCTCCCTATAGCATGTTCCACACCAGCTACCTCTGGCGGGCTTGTAAAAGAGGAGCAGCTGGGCTATGATAGCATGTGTAGTCTGCTTTGGAGAACGACCAAGGAGGAGCAGCTCCAAGGAAGCTTTGTGTAGAAAAAGACCTGGCCTGGGTATGGCTGGTTGAGAGGACTGAATGAATTCAAGACTGTTGACCCAAAAGTATGTCTGGTGAGCTTGTAGGCAAACTTGTGTCAGTGCACAAGAGAAGGACACTGATGAGAGATGATAAATTTGATGATAATTCTGTTCAGAATTCTGAGTTTTGTCTCACTAAGGCTGCTGTCAGTAACGTGTGGTCAGTGGTGACTGACCAGCTTCCTGAATCATACCTTCATCCCTCCCCTCCTCTGTTGCATGGGATCGGCCTGAAGTATTTTTTTTTAAGACTAGCTTACGGATGATTCATGTTCTGTCCCTTTTTGAAAAGTGTGCTGGAGTTTAAGATTCGTGATGCTTTCAATGAATTGTTACTGGACTCGCGTTCCTCTGGTGCTGGTTTTCCCAGCATGGATGCAGTTTATACGTCTTCTAACTATTAGAGTGACTCATGTGGTTTTTCAGGCTGTAATTGCAGGCCTGCTGTCAAATTTCCAGACAGTTTTCAAGATTGGACCATTCTGTTGATCTGCTGGTCTTTTCAGTCTCTTTTCTAGAGCTGTCCTCCCATCCCTTTTGAAGAATGGTACCATTTCCAAGGAGGAGGATTATAAAGGTTCTTGTATCTGGCTGAAGGTTTGGCTTCAGTTCCATCTGCTGCTCTCTCCTGTCTACCCTTAGTTTGTCAAGCAGGATGTCTTTGATTTACAAAGACAAGCTTATGGAGTCTCTGCATCAGCGTCAGCATGTCAAAGCTTCACTCAGGCAATCACTGGTGCAGGGCATCTTCTTCTCCCTTTCAGGCATTCTCTCCCTCAGATTGCAGAGAGATTTCTTGAATGTAGAGCACATTGCCTTCAGTCCTCTATGGGGCTTGGTGCACAGTTCCCTCTTCCACCTTTCAGTGCCATTTTTTTTCATGGATGTCTGGCCTTTCCAGAGCAGTCAATCTCTTTTGATCCCTCCTGCTCTGCCCCTTAGGTAAGGGGTCAGGGTTGGAGACAATGACTATCCTCTGGCAGTGCCTGTTGTGGAATATCTTTCGGCTTTCCTCCTGTATTGGGCAAGCCAAATCTTGAACAAATGGCTACTCTCTGTGGTGAAAGCGAGTCTAAAGATTTCTTTTTCATCCCCCCTGCCTTAGATGTCCAACCTTATTTGGAACAAGATATCAGCAGATCCTACAAAGGATAAGGTTCACAGAGTAGTGGGGGGGGGGTCAACGTAACAGATTGGGACTCCCGTTGGGTTTGAATGTTAATTTTTTGCAACTATTATGAATGTGTTCTTAGCATTGCCAGAAAGTAGAAAAATGTTGTCGCCATTTTTTCTGTGGACCTTCAGTGACCTTGACACAGCGTCAAAGTTGAAAGGTCATTTTTGACCCAACGCACTGTATTAATCACGCTTTGTTTGAGAGTCTGGAGTGCCAGAATGTTAAAAAAATGTTACATTGTGTTTTCTAAAGTGTTTCTGACAAATATTCAATCTGAACTAACAGTGGCTCTATTACAGCATGTCTGTTTATCCTGTTTATGATCATTCAACTAACTTCATGTTGAACTTTGGAGCCACGACCCATCCAAACCAGCATGTAATACTGAGATCTCACTTTCTCCTCTTCAGGAAGATGCAATGATGATCCACGTCAGCTAACTTTTGCATGATAGTTAAGGCCTTAGAAATAAGAAATGCACATAACTACAGTCCAAGCCCTCAATGATCTCTCTGTCGCTGAATTCTTCCTAGGTAATCTGTATCTGAAGAGGCCATGTGTAGAGGCAGCACAGCAGCTTGACCAAAGTCGTGTTCAACACCTGCAACAAGAGATGTTGAAAGAGCAGCAAATATGCTAACTATCCTTGATTCCCATAGGGTACTGAAAATGATGGCCCAGTTTGGTGAGAAGGGATCACAAAGTTCACTCTTCAAGTTTGTGCAGACCTATATGAGGATGGAATTCATCCGTGCCACCCGTGATGGTCTTTGGGAGCTGCACACCTGTCATCCCTTGATGCTCTGTGCAAGTACTTCTTTGCTTATGACAAGCAGAAGTATGCCAGACTGGCTCCACTTTACCTTGACCAGATGACAGCCATTAGATCACAGATCCAGACATACATCAAGAGTTCATTTGTGTAAACTTTGTGGTCAACAAAAACCAGATCCCATTCTGTGCCATTGGGGTGGATCATGCTCTTGAGCACATCAACCGCATCATGAAAGTCACTGGAGGACTCGTGGGCATTACACAGAATGCCAGTGCTTGGGAGAGATTTTTCCTTACAGCTCCAGAGCTTAGTAGGCTTGCTGAAGAAGCACATGTGATGGCTGGCTCACCAGCAACTACACGTAAGGAACATCATGACCTGTCACTGGCTGTCTGGACCAGACAGGAAGAGAACAGTGCTCAACTCAAGAGTGTGCACATATCGTCCATGAATCCTATGAAGTACGAGGGTGAAGACCTGTCCAACATCATCACAAAGGTTGTGATGCCAGCTGAGGTGCACAAAGATGTGTGCAACCAAGAAGACTTTGGGCAGCAGAAGTATGCCAACTTTGTTGAGGAACGCATCAACACGAATGAGGTCAGTATCTGGGCCAGATGAAGAAGGTTCAAATGAAGACATGGAAAAGTGCAAGTCGGTGAAACACAAAGTGGCTGATCAGGTGGTGGAGCTCAAGGACGACAGATCACTATTTGCCCACAAGCTGATTGTTGCACGCTCACGCCCCGAGATGAACCTCAAGGAGAGCATTGGCCAGCATGAGTTCACGTCCCTCCCACGAGCCTTGTTCACAGTGTAGGGTGAACTCCTACCATGCACAGACAAAAGCAAGCTGATGGCTGTACTTGATGACCTGTCAAACAAAATTATTTTGATCTCCAGCCAGAGGATGTCACCAATGACATTGCTCCCTTGACACTAAGGGAGGCAACTGTAATTGATGAAATGGTAATTGTTCAGGCAATGGGTAAGCCACCTTGGGTCAAGACGTGTGCTCAATGGCTGACCACTTCGTAGCTACATTGGACAGCAAGTGCAGAGAATATGATGAGCTCCATCTAGTCTTTGACCGTTATGATCTTCCCACTTCATTGAGAAGTCACAAGGGAGAGACGCCAGGGTGGTACGCCAGCAACTGCTTATCACGTCACAGACAATACACAAATTGGCAAGGTGTCAGCAAAGTAATTCCTATCCAGTACTGCAACCAAAGATGAACTGACAGTTTATCCTGCAAAGAAAACTCTCCGCCACTTTTGAGGGTAAGCCAAAGGTCTTCATGGTGACTTCGCGGCAAGAGGTCTCTCAACTCCATGGATGTTCAACATCTCTGTAGTTTCCAAGAAGAAGCTGACACGAGACATCCTGCACAGTCTGGATGCTGTTTGAAGAGGAGCAACAGAACTCTATATTCAGTCACCTGACACTGACGTTTTTGTCCTTGCAATCCACAGTTACCATCAGCTCTGCAGGAACACACACATTGTCACTGGTGGGGGGAACAAGAAGCAAGTAATCTCACTGGGACCAATAGTGAATGCACTGGTGATGCAAAGGCTGAAGCCTTATCAGGATTTCATGCCTTATCTGGAGCTGACGTAACAGGTCGATTTGCAGGCAAGGGGAAGCTGACCTGTTGGCAAGCACTTAGCAGATGCTCCATGGAGGTGGTATCTGCATTTGCTGCCATAGGGACGTCCAAGAAGCTGGAAGTTGACACTGAACGAGCCATTGAGACATTTGTTTGCCAGCTCTATGAGCCTGGTAGTACTGTGGTGGATGTTTGTGATCTCAGAAACAACTAGAGGCTCAAAAGCTATCTCCAACACGAGGAGCCCTAACATGAAGCCATTGCCCGGGCACATTACCAGGCCATAGTGTGGCATCAGGATAACATTCCTCACCCTCAGCTACCACCAGCAACAACCGAGGGGTGGAAGGAAGAGGGCGATATGCAGTACCAGCACCAGCAAGGGATCCTCCAACTCCAGCCACCATTACTCACCTCATCAAATGTGGGTGCAAGAAGACCAGTTGCACATCATACTGTTCCTGTTGGTTGCAGGGCCTCAACTGCTCCGAGATGTGTTTGTGTGGCGCCGATGAGGAGGTGTACAGTAATGTCAATCAGACACTCTTAGGAATTGAAGAGGATGAAGGAGATCCTTCTATCTAACTATGAACACAAACACTAAATGAACATTGAAGTTCTATCCTATCTTAGCTGACCAGAACCTGCCAGATGGTGGACCAAAAAAATTGAATAAAACAGATTTGAGCTATGAGATTATCACCGTATGTACAATTTAGAAGTCAAGAACAAAAAAACAAAAAAAAAAACCCCCAAGATGCAAAGCATATAAACGCACTCCCAGTTTATTTTGAATACGCGTGAGATATTCCATAAAGAGGAAAAACCGCTTGGGGCCCTTATCGCCTTTAGTAATGGCTATTCTGTAAACATGGGCCATCATCTGTGACCCATAATGAACAACCTTCAAATTTTCAGAGAGATCGGCCAAATACTTTCTGAGATATTCCATAAAGAAAACTGTTATGGGCCGTTATAGCCGTTAGTAACGGCCTCAACGGTAAAATAGCACATCGGGCATCATCCGTGACCATACCTACAAATTTTCAGAAAGATCGGCCAAATACTTTTTCTAGATATTCCATAAAGAAGAAAAACCATTAATGGGCCATTATAGCCGTTAGTAACGGCTATAACGATAAAATAATACATGGGACATCATCCATGACCCATAGTGAACAAATTTTCAGAACGATCGATCAGCCGAGTACTTTCTAAGATATTCCATAAAGAAGAAAAAAACGTAACGAAAACAGACGGGAGTTGATCTGAAATAGACTTAGACCAGTTTTTGTTTGCATCTAAAAAGTCTGAAAGCAGCCCAGTGAAATGTTCATGCTGATAAATGTCTGTGTGTGTTGTGTTCCATGTGTTGTATAGCAGAATGTGGAGTGTCTTTGTATAAAACTTTCAAGACTTACTTCTTCAAACTTCTATCTCAATAATATGGACCCTAAGATTTCCACTAAATGATCCTATCACCTTTCAACAGAGCGTCCCAAGGACCTTGGTTTTAAATGCTATAAGAAACACCGTCATGAACACCATAATCCACATACCTTGATTTTAACTCCTTCTCTCTCCAATCTTTCATCAGCTTCATCAGCAGCAGTAACAGTTTCTTCATTTTCATCACTGAAAAGGTGAAATGAAGTTACTTTAAAGGGGGGGGGGGGGGGGGGACGGTGAATAGCATTGAAAAAAAAAAGTACATATCTAGATACTTAATCTTAAAAGCAGGCATGTATGTGGTTACATCAGAAACATCCTTCATATGCCAGATACAAAGATCTTATTATATTCTACACCAGCAGAGCCTAGCAGATCACTGGACCATGCAAGCCCCTCCAACACAGCAAGGTCACAACTCCCAGAAAGAAGTGGAGCAAACACACTCAGAAAGTAAGAGGTTCAAAATAAAGCAACTTCGTTTATGCAACCATAGAATCTAGATTATACAGAAAGCTCTCTTTGTTTACTGAAATATACAAACCAAGTCTAATACAGAGCCATCATAAACCAATGAACTAATTTTTAAAGACTGAATCAGTGAATGATAACAAAAAAACATTTGAACATTTTGTCTTCAATTCCTCCGGCAGCGAAAAGAAAGTGTGAGATGATCCCAACCTGTCCAGACATACTGACAAAATTTTTTCAATGTAATTGTAATCAGCCAACCTGTCCAGACATAGATAATGGTTTTTCAACCTAATCTTATTTCGTCTTTAATTCCTCTAAGGGCTAAATATGGTGAAAATCCAATCACTCAGTCAAGACACAAAGACAATGGTTTTAAACCTTTCACACACTTGTCTTTAATTCCTCTGAGGGCTAAAAACGGTGAAGATCCAACCAACCAGTCCTGACAGAGACACTGGTTTTCAACCTAACTGCAATGTACAAGGAAACATCACAAAAGATGGTAAAGAAAAAAAAAGGGAGGGGAAATGGAATCCTTACCCTTCAGTTTCCTTGTTATCCACCATGCCACTGTCCCCAGCCAGAAAGTCAAAAGTGCTCATAATAGAGTTTTCTATATCATTCAAAGCACTGTCCATGGGTCCAATGCCTGGCAGTCTCTGCAACCCAACTCTAAAAATTACAACAGAGGCAAACACTACAAGTGCTCAATAAAACCAGGAAGTACTGACAAACCTGTTTACATGAACAGCAGTTCAGAAAACTGAAATTATGGTTTGGAAAACTGCAATGGCAACCCTATTAAATTATCAAAATGAAAACCAACAGAGAGACGGACAGACAGACAGAGTGAAAGGTAAACTTCAGACTTCAAATGGTTACTGCGCTTTGGACACTGACCCATATACAATCCAAGTAATATTTCCCAATATATATATATATGTATATATATATATATATATATATGGGGTGAGGGGGATGCAGACAGTTAAACAGACAATAACAAAGATAGGCAGATACCCAGACAGAAAGACAAAGAGCCTGATTCTCTGATAAGAAAATACATCATCATGTATACCCATGCACGCGTTTGGCACGCGCACCCACATACACACACACACAAGTATGCATGCGTACACATACTACTTTTAATCCACCTCCTCCTACCCTTTTGCGCACCTTCTTATGAGATACAGATTTAAACCCAAACAAGCAACAGTCCATTTGACTATTTGCTGTGAAGCAGTACCTTGCCCCCAAAAAGATGAAGTTTTTGAAACACACACACACACACACACACGCGCACGCACGCACGCACAGGCACAGAGATTTAAACACCCACACACACATATACAGTCGAAGCTGCTTATAACAAATCGCCAGGGACATTCAAAATGGCTTCATTATATCCAGCTTTCATTATAACTGACCCACCGTTCAGAATGAATTTCTGTCTGGTTGCTTCCTCTCTCTCTCTCTCTCTCTCTCTCTCACACACACACACACACACACACACACACACACACTGTGCACGCCCTATAAATGTAATCAAGCTCGTTTCCTAGGCCGTTACATGCTTTAACAGAAATGATTTTGAATCTCTGCTGTACTGGAGAGCAATTTTTTTGTGCTTTTCACAACTTGACAAGAAATTGCCATACTCAAAAATAATTTGTGTCTCAATAAGGTCTTGAAAAAAAAAGGTAATTCTTTTGACTTTGCCCCATCATTGCAGCAAAAGTCACAGATGTGTTATGTCTTAAGAGTATACAATCAAGAGTTCTTTCACGGCTGTTCAGAGCAGAGCTACTTAGTTCTGAGAGGCAGGGGAGTTTACGGCTCGCCCACAGCTGCAGAGGCCAAGTCTTGAATGCGTCAGGGAAAGGGGTGTTTTCTGCAGCAGGCTGCTCCCCACCAGCCAGCTAACCGTGCTGTACTTGGCAAACTGAATGTCAACTGTGTAAAGCTGGTCTGGCAACAATGTGTTCAGCATTGCTGAGCGGCCATTACAAGTGGGGGGCTGTTAGTTTAATAATTAGTGGTTGCCATGAAAAACGCAATATATCTGTGCTCTTGAGAAGACTGACTAGACGAATTCCCGACAATTCTTTTAATACCAAACTGACTAGGTTTATTTTCCTGCAGATAATGTAGATACGGCATGAAAGCTTGTACACAAGTGGTCAGGCAATATTCAACAAATGACAACACACACACAATTGTGCAAAAAATGATGTCATCACTTTCTGGAATTTAATTTTCCCTAGTTAACTAGTACACAGGTTTGATACATGCCTCTGCTTAGACTACAACAAAATGTTGGATCAGAAATGTGTAAGCCTTGTTTTTTCAGCCCTTTCACTAAGTGTCTCAAACGGGAGAGAAAAATAAAACTGTGCTTTAGCAGTACTCTCACATTCTGTGAAACAAGGATGATTGTTACCATACTAGACAGGAAAAAAAAAATCCCTCAAATTCTCACATTCTGAGAAGCAACATTAAAGGATGATTGTTGCCACAACTGGACAGGAAAAACTCAATCATGGACAGTGAAGAGAAAAATCTCAAAAGGATAATAATTTTGTTCTTGATCCTCGTCACACAGCAGTCCATATGACTACACAAAGGCACCCAATTGCCAAGTACATGTACTGGCAGCAGTTCTGTCAAACTTCTTTTTTGATTCTCTGTGATAGGTAACTAAAATGAGTTCTGGAGTGCTGCAGTGTCCTCACCTCCAAAATACTGACCTTTACACTTCTCTTTGGAAGCCAGAATGGTTGCCAGTGTTGACGGCGAAGTTTCATATCCTTCCTTTTGTCTTCTGTTTTGCCAGATTTTTTTCAACTTCTTGACCACTTTCAGTTTTTCGCTTTAGCGACAGACCTTTGTGACGTGCAGACGCCATAATGAAATGGCCTATTAAATCAAAGCCCAATACCCTGACATCCTCTCTCCCCTTCCTTCAACCCACCCTCACCCTCTAGCACCTCTCCTCCACCTACAGTCGATGAACTTGACCCCATGTGAATCGACTGCTCCGCTTCGCTAATCACAGACACCCGCATTGCAGAACACTAGAATGCGATTTTATTGCTTACGAATTACAAAGGTGACATTTACCACACACCAACATACAATACTGTGTACTTTCAATCTACCTATATGAAGCCGTGTAAGAAAATGAAACAAGCTTAGGTTAAGCAGCTAGTCGAACACATGTATAAACGTGTGATTTCTATATAGAGCAATGCACAGAAAGCTCTACATTTCATGTTCTATGTGGACACTCCTTCATCTCCCTAGAATAGAAATGATCACATAAAGCAATATGCAAAGCAGCGAACTAACCAACCAATTTCGAAAAAAATGTGGTTCCCAAACACAAAAGTAACCACTCCATTACATCCGGCTTGAACACTTCACAGGGCCGAACATATGCTTTGCTATTGGCGGCTGCTTCGCTATAACTGGCATGATCGCTCGCTGGGTACCCCAGAACTAATTTGTTATAAGCGGCATTTCATTACATCCAACTTCGTTACATCCAACAAATCTTTAGTCATGTAAAGAAGGGTTTTTGCTTGGACCAACCTTTTTGCTTCATTATATCTGGCATTCATTATATCTGACTTCGTTACTACCAGCTTTGACCATATATACTTTTTCCTCCCATGTTCGAGTAGGGACACAGTTTCTTTTTGTTGTAAGAGGCGCAGACACAGTTTGTGGTTTGTTCTGCAAGTTGGTGAGAGGTCGCAGAGACTGGAAACTGCATAAGAAACTGTTTTATGTCTGTGAGGACCAGGAAACTTTCTTTGTGCAAACCAAATATTTTGTGTAGCACTGTGGGTCCAAACTTTTGGAAGAAAACGCCTTTTTTTTTTTTTTTTTTTTTTTTTGAGTCTGTGAGGACTCGTTACTGCATTCAATTCTGAAATACGTTTGTAAGATTTTGTGAAAACAAAGTGAACAGAGTTTTCATGTAAATAATGATAAAAGTTTGGTTGTTGATCAAAAGGGGAAACTCTCTTTTGTTCTGTCCCATTGGTTATTGTCTATGTTGTGTGGGCGAGTCTGAGACTGGTGACCCAAACTACAACATAGGCAATGACAGATGACATTACATTCATTGGTCTAACATTAGGGTTTGTCCCCGATCAAAAAGAGGTGAGAAAACATGAAAAATAGTTTTTTTTTTTTTTTCTTCCCTCCCATTTTCATATGTAACCTATTTTGTACTTTTTTATTTCCTTTTCGACAACCTACAATTATTTCTTTATATTCTGTATATTGAAAAGAGTGATTGTATGAGTGGAAATTGTCCGGTTCTTTAGTTTATTGTTCATCCCTATCTCCAGTTTACAGGAAGGTCATATCGCTTAAATTCTTCTGCCTGAAGATTTCCCTTTGCTTCCCTCTTATTCTTCTTGTCTGTTGTGATTCTTCCATTCTTGGTTCTTGTTCCCTTCCTTTCAACACGCTATCCTCTAAACAACAGCCGATAATCTATTGTGTACATTTTAATTAAGCTATTGTAAGCACGATTGCTTATTAGGTTTTTGTGTCAAGTTCCTTCTTTTTAATGTATTCTGGTTTGATTTCTCAAATTCTATATTTTTTTTCAACTTTTTTCTCTTGTTTCTTAGCTTGTCTACTAAGATTTGAAATATACCAGCAATTCTACATATAACAGTTTTGAATACTTGTCAAAACTTTGATAGCATAGAAATGAACATTCAAGTAATTGTTTTTGGTCCTTCTGAACTTGTAATATTAATGTAGGAAAGAGAAAAGAACTTGTAATATTAATGTTGGAAAGAGAAAGGACATCACTGCTAGTTGAGTGAATTCACCCCTTCACTGCCACAGTATAATAGCACATTTGGAAATCTGTATGCCTGGTAAAATTTAGCTTTTTTGGGTAGGTTCAATAAAATGGTTACTGCTCACTTATTTCTTGACAGATATCTCTGATTTTTTGCATGTTTTGTCGTTATGCATTTGTCTACAATGTCCTGTCAAAATGATCTGATTATGTTGATAATTAGTATAGCAGGAATTGACATAATTATAAACATTTTACAAAAAATAAGAGTTCTCGAGTATACACAAACACATTGTGCCAAACAGACTGAGTCAAAACACTGAAAAAGTGGTCTTGCGATTTATTCAACATCAGCACTAACACATGACAGTCTTGTTCGTTGGTTCTTTAGTTTTACGTCTGTTCACCCTTAAGTGATATTAGACGGGAAAGGAGAGGGGGTAGGAGAAATAAAGGTATGACAGTAGATTGTTTATGCATGTCTTGATATTGTTTTGAGAGTGTATGGTAGTAAAAATTATGTGTTTTCCTACATGCCTACACTTACAATTCTATATAATGATCAAGCTTTAAACGGGATATGAATTGTTGAAAATGACAGAATTAGTAGAAAGGAAGTGAGGTTTACTATCTATATCAAACGTGACTTACAATCAACAGAAGATTAGTATAACAACAATTGAATGGAACAAGTTGAAATCTTGTTCTTGATGACAATCTGTCCATAATTGGGGGTCCTATTTGTTTTTTTTAGGTAAAAAGGGGCATAATCATGCTTTTCATGGTATCTTCACTAACATCTACATTACTCATCCATTTATTGAGTTATTTGTTAGATTTTTTTTGTGGATTACTTCCTTATACCCTTGTCTACAATTTCACATCATTCTAATTTGATTTTGTGGGAAATAAGTAATGATGGTTTACACTAATAACATATGATAAAACAGTTTTTGTTTTGTTTTCAATTTGAGAGTTTTACAACAATTCACCACATAAACGCCCACTAAACACAGCAAAAAATACCTTTTGGTGTTTGCTCAACAACATTACAAACACCTGGAATTCATATTGTTGTCAATAAATGTCCCTCTTTGTACCAATCTGTATGTTACTAGGGGTACCCCAATTCTCCTAGAAAGGGGCATAATTTTTACTATTTAGGGTAGGTTCAGTACCTCAATCACTGTTTACTTATTTATTGACATATGACTTAGATTTTATGGCTTCTCTTTCCTTTTACCCAAAACTATGATGCTATATAGTAATAAAGTGATTTTGTTAGCCATTTGGGGGTGGGTGGGGGGTGGACAGGGATATAACAGATGGGGGTTTTACAAAGCAGAGAAAGTTTCTGAAAATATACGTATGTTACAACACAGAAAACCTGTATAACACCGACAAAAAACTTCTGTTTGTGTTTACTCAACATCACTGTAAGTGTAAGTACACAGTGTGGTCCAAATTGCAAATTGTTACAGTATGATACACATTGGTAAATGTTCAAAATGACAATAATGGGAAAAACAGTTAATAAACAATTGTCTGTTAAAAAAAAGACCCCCCCCCCCCCCCCCCCACACACACACACACACACACACACACACACATGGTATCCATAATTTTTTTATCACACAAAACACTGTAGGAACTGTGTTAGAGTTTCTAAACCTATATACTCATATTACTGCCACGCAGTTCTATAGGAATCCAGCACTTGCCGTACTAAACTTCATTGGCTTGAACATAATCCTCAAGTTGTCTACATTCCCTGCTTCATAACTTTAGCAAATGGTGTTATTTTTTTTTGTCTGTCCAAATTGTGGTTCAGAGCAAATACACAAGGGGATTCACATTCTATACCCCATTTGGTCTTCTTTCACTGATGGCACTCAGTCTGGTCATAGCATTCACAAAATAGTAAACGCACGCATAGTTGAGATAAAAAAAAAAAAAAAGACACTGTAGAATGGAAAACTAAGAACACAAAAAGAGCAGAAGAGAATGAAGTGTACAACTAAGAAAAATAAAAACAAAAAAAACCCCAGAAAACCGACAGAGATTATCCTACTGCTAATACACCAACCTGGTGTGAGAGTCCATAAAACACTGGCCTAAGCACAATCCAGGCTTGGATGGACAGAAGGGGCAATGGTAGCGGGATTCCTTCCGCACTTTCGAGTTTCTTAGTACAAAGTTGACATGGCTTGGTAAGGCCAGCCTTGTTTGGTGTCAGTGGCGGTGGGAACAAAAAGCGGTTAGCACCCATCCTCACCTCGTCATCTGTTTTACCCTCTTCCACAGCAGGCACCTGGTCTGGCCAAATCCAAGAAGTGATGACACTCTCCATAAAACCTAGGAAAGTTTTACAGGAGTCATCACCTCTTGACTTCTGCAAAATAAAGGCATTGTAGGCTGCAACCTGCAGAAAATGGAAAAATAATTTCTTTGTCCATTTTCATCGACTTCCGGGTGCAGTCATATAGGTGAAGTAGCTGGTTTTGTTTGTCGACCCCACCCATATTCCTGTTGTACTGGGATGAAACGGACGGAGGCATGTTGATTCCCTGTTGTCCCCGGTCTGGAATCGGTGCCTCAGTGTGGCCGTGCACAGAGGACAGCAGGTGCACCACTTTTGTGCTGTGGTACTTTGTTGCGATGATCTTGTTGTCATCACAAAGAGTAGCTGATCATCCAGGGCCCAGCTTCACACCACGTAGCTCATCTGGAATACCTCATTCTCACGGACGGTGCCGCAGGCCAAGGTGCTCCTTTCCAGGAGGTAGAGGTACAGCCTCAGACTATTGTACCAGTTGTCCATGTAGACATGGTAGCCTTCTTCCAGGAGAGGGGCTACCAGGTACAGCACCATCTTCTCGCTGGTCGAGAGAGTTGGGTTGTCTGCATTCACAGACTCCAGGACAGGCTGCACCTCGTTGATGGAGTCCTCTCTTCCAGCATACACCTTGAAGCGGTAGCAGTAGCCTCCACTTCCCTTGATACCGCAATCAGACTCACAGTAACGGTAGATTTTTATTCCAAACTGGGCACATTTCAAGGGTATGTATTGACAAAATATCAATCTACCCTTCCAAAAAAGTAGACTTTCGTCAACACACACCGCTTGCCGTGGCTCATACACTTCCTGGAACTTCTCATGCAGATGATCCAGAATGGGTCAAATCTAGTAAAGCTAGTCGTACCCTGGATCACCTTGCACTGGCATGGCTGCATTGTCATTGAAATGCAGAAACTGAAGAAGAATCTGAAATACAGAATAAACTTTCAAGATAAGTAAGCAGACCCACAACTGGGCACACACACACACACACACACACACACACACACACACACACACGTATCACATCACGCACACAGCCTACACACACAAACACACACATGCACACACACACACACACACACACACTCGCGTACACATTTACACAAACACACACTAACAGCATTACACACATATGAATATAAAAACACCCAAACTGGTACCAAAAAAAAAGTGCTTTTGTATTTTACAAAATGAACAAACTTCTATGGAAAACTTGCACACAGAAATACATAATGCTTATGCACAAAAGTCTGTGCGCGCACACACACACACACACACACACACACACACACACACACACACATTTACACAAACACAAACTAACAGTATCACACACACATGAATATAAAAACACCACACTGATACAAAAAAGTACTTTTTTGTTTTAAAATGAACAAACTTGTATGGAAAACTTGCACACAGAAATAAATAATGCTTATAATGCACACATGTGTGCACGCACACACACACACACACACACACACACACACACACACACACATATATGTGCATTTACACAAACACACACTAACAGTATCACGCGCACACACACACATGAATATTAAAGCACCACACTGGTACAAAAAAAATGCTTTGTGTTTTACAAAATGAACAAACTTGTATGGAAACCTTGCACAGAGAAATAATAATGCACACATATGCACACGCGCGCACACACACACACACACGCACACACAGAGTCCCACCTATCCATACAGTTATTATTTACCATATAAGTAGCAAAGAGGGCAAATAAGAGAAATATGGAAAATGAATAGTGGAGGGAAAAAGAATGAAGTAGTGAAAAAAAAAAAAGAAAAATAGAGCTACTTGCGTGGAACCGGTTTCTGGTCATGATGGAACTGAAGACTGGAACTCTGTACAGCACTTTCTTGGACCAGTACAATTCAATGGAAGGCAGGCGCACAATGCCCATCAGTAAAACCATGCCCAGAAACTTCCTCATTTCTGCACCATCCACTTTCTCCCACTTGTTGGCCCTTGTTAATGCTGGAAGATTTGGGTGTGCTTCCAAAAACTGGTCAGTATACAGGTTAGTCTGAACAACCAGATGGTTTACAAGGTCAGCAAAAAATAATTCTAAATAGTCTACAGGCCGAAAATCAGCACAGCTGACTTTCAACCCGGAATTTCCTGTGAAAACATCTGGGTTGGTGGGCTGTACCTCAGCATCTTTCCATTCCCTGATCAGCTGTTGCTCACCATGCCCCATCCACGCCCTCAGCCATTTCCATGGGACTCTCGCCGTCGTCCTGAGTCCCCACCATGTCCACAACCCCGTCATTTCCTGACAGGAGGGGGTGCAGTACCCGCTGATGGCATGGGATCCGCCATTTTCTTCGTCACACTCGCTAATGTTGCTTTCCTCACTGCTATCGTGCAAGGCGAACAAAGGATCGACGTCATCACCAGCACCTATCTCTGATAAAAGTGGATAGTGCTGATTCTCATCCGTCTCCTCCTCATCACTAATATCAGGATCTGATCCTTCAAGGTCTTCTTCGCCACTGTCTTCATCGTTGAGAATTTCATCTAACATATCAAGCGCAGTATATTGCTTGAAAACTGGACGAGACGACGATGTGCTAGGTCGCGCTGCCATCTTGAATATGCTAATCAGCTCTAACCGTTCAACTCGCATTTTGCATAGCCTATGGTCGCGGACCAGTCACATGCATGGAAAGGGCCCTTACCTTGACATCGGTAGAAGAGTTAGAAACATTTCACACGGTCTTCTCCCGTTTAAATTTTTCCATTTTTCTGTGATGAAGTTACTAGCGAAGTCGTATACGGGCATAGCGATTTTTGGTTTTCACCATGAATGGTAGTCATACTAGGCAGGGAACGGGTTAATATTATCTTTCTTCTTTTTCTGTCACATGATTTTTTCTTCATACTTATCTGTCCAAACCAATGCCTTATTTCCTACAATGTGGAAAATCAGGAATTCCCTGAAAAACAAAACAACCATGTGGAAAGCAGGGAGTCTGTGAGCCTTGACCTACAGGAATATGTGAGACTACTCTCCCTTGAGCCCAAAGTACTCACTTTACTCCCAAAACAAATCAGTTTTCTCCTTTTCCTCATCGTGGACACATCAGAAACTTGATCATGGCATTTACTTGTGTAAACGTCCTTCTGAGTTGGCCTACATTTCCATTGACCAGTCGACAACTTCCCGATCGGAAAACTCGAAAGAGATACTTCATCTTGTATCTTCGCATCAGTCTCCGCAAGGCTCTTTGGCGCAACTCGACAAAATGGGTGTTCCCTCTCCACCAGTCATCAGAATCTGTCGGGCATTGGACCAACATGGCACCTGTGTCATCTGCACTTGCTGCTCCCCTTTCTCTCTATACAGTTTTATGCAAGTCCTGTCTGTCTTCTACATGGCGCACGATTTTTTTCTCTCCAAAGTGACAGTCAGCCAGCTTTGGCAAGAGCGCTGGCGATGCTCCTTGCTCTGGCATTTCAATCATGGCCCCGGGTATGGCAGAGACAGGCCAGCGTCCTCCCCCCAGCTCGCTCTTCTTCCCCTATCCCTGGGCGAGCAACTTTGGAAGAGCGCGGTGTTTTCATATCCTCCATGCAGGTCTCAGAGAACAAGCACCCATGTGAGTGGCACCAGCTTGGAGCACAACCTAATAGGCATCGCTTCAAAGGGGGGATTACCGGTATGGCTGGGCGATCCCCGGGTAAAACTTGAACAAGCAGGACAAGTCATCCTTAGACCATTTCAAAGTACGAGTGGTATGCTTGCGCGTGAACGGGAGTTGGTTAAGCGAGAGGATAAAGTTCTTTCTGATGATGAAATTCGTGATTATTGCGAAGATGAAGATATTCCTTCTACCTCTGAGTTCACTCAAGCATGATCCATGTCTGGTAACACTTGGTCAGTTATTTTGTGTACTCTGCTAGAGTCTTATTTTGATACTGTTCCCCTCACCTCTCAGAAATCTACACTTCATTCTTCCTTTTTTTTGGAAACTGGCTCCAAAGATATCGAATCCGCTCCTCGACTGTCCAAGAAAGTGGGACAGTATTGTGAACTCCTGAACATGTCTCTCCTCGACTACCATTTCATGCCTCAAGGTGTTCCATTGGTCAAAGCCATTTAGCTAGAGCACATTCCTGTTATCAGAAAAACATTTCCAAAATTTCAGTCTGAGAGCGCCCATCTGGATGCACATTACCTTGCTCTCCCTGCCATCCCTCTTAAATATTCCAGGTCTTCCTATCATAAAGTCATCCACTCCACTGAATTGCTTGTCGTGGTGTTGTCCTTCCTGGAGCTGTCCTCGCTCTCCCTTCTCTTGATTCTCAAGACGGGCACCATCTCTCAGGAGCATCTGCAGCAGATTCTCTTTGTAGCGGACGGTTCAGCTTCTATTTCACTGGCAGCCCTTTTTTCCTTCCTCTCCGTTTCTAGCCATCTTTCCGATGCTCACAGAGACAGCTTGCCTGGCGTCTTGCATCAGAACAATGATGTCAAAGCAGCCTTGCATCAAGCGCCCATTCAAGGCCCCTTTCCCTTGGGAGATTCTTTGGCCCGCATCTCCAAACAATCTAGAGATCCACCTTCCTGGTTGCCTCCCTCTAATGCGCATGGCTGAGGAAGGGGCCACGAATTTTGGCTATCCTCTCCTCTCTCCCCCGCCGGTTGGGGGACGCCTAAAAGCAATTTACCAGCAGCAGGAACAGGTCATTTCAGACAAGTGGACCTTGACAGTGGTAAGAGACAGCCTAAAGATTTCCTTTTCTTCTCCCCCTCTGTTATCATCCACTCCCAATTAGACAAAGGATCCTTCCGATCCATCCAAGGCCAAAGTCTTACTAGAAGAGGTACAGACGCTTATTTAGAAGGGAGCTACAGTAGAGGTTCCACTCCCATTCCTCCAGGATTTTTCTCCATTCTTTTTCTAGTTCCAAAGAAAAACAGAATGTGGCGGCCAATCACAGACCTGAGCAAACTAAATTTGTTCACTTCTCGCCCAAAGTTTACCGTGGACACTGTTCGGAAGTTGCGGGCAGCAATTCTTCCAGGAGATTGGGCAGTCAGTCTGGACCTTTCAGATGCATAGTTGCACATTCCCATTCACCCTTCATCCTAAAATTTCTCTGGTTCACCATGCAGGAAAAGGTTTATGTCTTCAGGGTGCTTCCCTTTGGCCTGTCCCTAAGCCCATGGGTTTTCAAGAAGGTCATGGATGTTGTCATGGAGATCGTTCGACTCAGGACCGACTCCATATCATCCAACTATCAGGACAATCTCCATCAGAAGCACAAGGACCCGAACACTCTTTCTCGAGACCTGTGTTGGAGCGAACCCTGTAGACCCTGGGCTTTGTAGACAATCTGGAGAAGTCAGACAGGACCGATTTGAATCTTGTGTGTCTCCCAGTACCAAGAGCAGAGAAGACCCTTGATTATGCCCTCTCCCTTTCTCAGTCCATAGAAGCATTCACACCATGATCGGTCTGGCTTCTGTTGCCTCAGATCTGATTCCTCTGGGCCATCTTCACTTCCGCCCTATGCAGTGGGCGTTGAGCTATGTCTGGATCCAGTCCACATCAAATAAGGAAATCCCCCTTCCTTTCAGCCCGTCTTTCCACAGGATCCTTCAGCCCTGCTGAGTCTGGAGTGGCTGACGTCAGATGTTCCTCTATGGATCTTCCCTTCAACTTACACGATTTGTGCAGATGCAAATGAGACCAGGTGGGGAGCTCATCTCTTCCCGGACTTTCTTGAGTGCAGTGGTTCTTGGGAAACTCAGGATTCACACCACATACTTCTGGAGATGCGAGTGATCTTGTCAGCACTACGCCAGTGGTCCCATCTCTTGGAAGAAAAGACTGTCACAGTGTGCTCTGACACTTGACAGTGGTAGCATACTTAAGGAATCAAGGGGGAACCCACTCCAGATGTCTAAACAGTCTAGCAGTGTCAGTCCTGTATTTTGCAACAATCTGAAGATATCTCTTCTTCTCGGGCACATCCCAGGGAGTCTCATCCACTTAATGGATGCGTTTCTGTGCTCAAATTTCCTGACCAACACTGCAGGTGCCTGTATTTCTCGGGACTGGTTGACGCCAGGTCTATTGTGAAAGGAAGTCTGGTAGAGTACAGCCCTGTCATGTAGTCTCAGACCAAAATGGAAATCCATAGCATCATCTTAATCATCCTCATTCTCATCGATCGGCATTTAAAAAAAAAAAAAAAAAACCCCTGCTTGTGGATGCTCTGTCTGATCAACTCTCTGAGGGGGGTGTTTGCTTATGCATTTCCCCCCATTTCCCCTCTCCCAGCAGTCTTATCATGAACATGACCTCAGTTTCGATGTCCTCTCCATAGCTGTGGCCTTGGTTTGGTTCTGTCGGGGTCACCAGTATCGGCGAGTCCATGGGGGCTGTTGTTGGACGGACGTGGTGGTGCCCTCCACTACTCATTTTACCCAAGATCTGCAGATGTCTGGAAGGAAGACCAGCACCCTGAGAGCTCACTCACGCCGGCTACGCGACTAAGCAAATTTCCTGACCAACACTGCAGGTTGTCGTCAGTAGGGGGCTTAGTAGGTGGTGTCCTGCGTAAATGTTAGAACAGGCGCCACTGAATACCACCGAAGTGACTCCGCGGCAGTGCAGTGTCTCCTCCGGGGGCTGGGTTGCCTCTTGACGACTTGACATCGACTGCTCCTGTGGATTGCCGGTGCCACCGGGGCTGAGTCGGGCCCGACCAGGCTGTGGTTGTGGGGCCCGACGGGGTGTCGGAATGAGCGGCGTGTGTGCACTGCCTCTGAGGTGCCCCAGAGGTTGGGACAAAAAAAAAAAAAGACCAGCACCCTGAGGGGTTTCAGATCTTTTGCCTTATGGCCAGAGATACTGATGTTAGCCATGATCCCTTTTTGTCCGAACTGATTTTGTATGCTGCAGCATGGAGCTTCCCTTAGTCCTGGAGTATCTGGCCAAGGGGCACTTCGAGCCTATCTCCGATAATCTGTCGGGAATTTCACTCTAAAAACTTGCTTTTTGGTTATCCTGGCTTCTGCACACAGGATCAGTAAAATTCATGCTCTCTCCAGAGACCCATGGTCCCTTCGATGGCATAGTGATGGCTTGGTATCCCTGTCCATGTGCACGACTTTCCTAGCCAAAACCGCCAAGCCCGAAGAGCAGCCTCTGATGATTAACTTGCCTCCGCTGGCCCCTTCGTCTTCTGGTACCAGGCCTGGATGTTCAGGTTAACTGTCCTGTCAGAGTGCTGAAGGTCTTCCTTCAGAGGACAGAGACAGACTCCCATGATAGACGCCTATGGCGTGGGAGACTTGGTGCTGCTGTAAGACCCCAGACAATAAGCTCCAGACTTAGACAGGTCATCTGCCAGGTTTACCTCTTTGGCCAGAAACCTCTACCCCATAGAGCGGATATCAGAGCACATAAAGTGCAGGCTCTATCCCACTCTCGCCCTCTGGTGGAATATTTTGGTTGCTGTCATTTGTCATTCAGCAGGCTGGAAGACAATGACCACCTTTGGCAGGTTCTACCTCAGAAACATGGCCGAGGACATGGAGGCTCTCGACTGGGCACGCTAGATGTGGCAGGCAAGGCCATTTTCCCCAAGTAAGCTTGATTTCTAATCTCTGGCTGTGCGAGTTGGAGCTTTACAATTGATACATTAATATTGAGTAATTCTGTTTTTTTAATTAAACCTAATACTGTAACTCTGAAATTTTGCCACCAATATTATGTCGATAATTCAACTTTTATTCTCTTTTTACTCTGAAGAATGTTCCTCTTGTGTTAGGAAACACACCATAACCTCTTCATGGTCATCACTTTAAATTAATATCATGCCCATGGTATGATCGTTTGATCAGCATATCATCCTCAGTTGCTTATACCCTTTCCTTGTTCTTAAACATCTGCGTAGTTTCTTTAGAGTTACAATTCCAACCAGCCTATGGCTGTTCTCTTATGTTCAGACATCACCAGTAGCACCAAAGAATTTCCAGTAACTTCTCTCTGAGTTCAGACAGCATCATTACCACCTACAATGTTACCATAACATTTTCTCTCCCAATTTTAAAAAGAATTATAAGTAAGTCTGCCAAACTGCAGAAACAAAAACAAATTACAAGACAAAACATGTTGCGTTTTGACTCCTAGGTCTTCTTCAGACCTGATAAACTACATATCTGTATATTTCTTGTTTTCAGATGTCAGATATCACCATCACCTTTAAGGTTACCTGTATCTTTACTCTACGTTCAAATATCATTACCACAGGATTGCTTGTACATTTTCTCTGTGTTCAGATAACATCATTACCACCCAAGGGTTCCTTGCTGATTTTCTGTGTTCAGATATCATCAACGACCACCCAAAAGGTTGTTTGTTCATGTTCTTTGTTTCAGATACCATCACCACCACCCACAGAGTTACTTGTAATTTTCCCTTTGTTCAGATATCATAACCACCTACAGGTTTACTTGCACTTGCATTTTTCTCCTGTACTCTGACATTATTACCAACCCACAGGGTTGCTAGCACCTTTTAATATATTACCATTCCTATCCACAGGGTTGCTTGTACATTCATTCTTCCTGTGTTTAAACATCAACATTTACCAATCCACAGGTTGCTTGTACCTTTCAAATATCATAATTTTCACCAAAACAGTTGTGCATACCTTTTCCTTCGTTCACATATCACTATCACTATTCCCAAGGCTGCTTGTACCTTTCCAGTGCTGTCCCTCTTTACTGGCTGCTGTTCCCGTTAGTGCTGGCTGACCATCCACATCCATGTCTCCTGACACACGCTGAAGACCAAGCAGTGATCTGACACGTGCTGACTGCACGTCAATAATGGTGTCAGTATAACCGATTTCCTGTACATAGGTAAGGTAAGGTAATGTTGCTTACAGCCCAGCCGACCGCAAAGGGCCATATCAGGGCCGTCACCACATTAAAATCAACTCACAAATCATTCATTCACACAACTCTTTAAAATACATCTTCTAAAAACCAACCCGAAACTTTGTTACAAAACTTTCCACTGTAAAATCTCATATCTGATGAAAAAAATGTTAACCTCTTTCAAGAATTCAAAGATCGCATCAGGCGGAACATCTCTGAACAAGGTTTGATGGAATCTGCTTTCAGATGAAAGAATATGTTTCATTGTGAGTGGCGCATGACATGGAATGCACCACAGAGCTTCTTCACACTTTAAAAGGTATGAATGAGTACAATACGAATGGCCAGTGCGCAGCCAGCATACAACCATTTCTTCTTTGCAACCACCTGAGGTGGATCAGAGGAACTCTTTCAGGTTTGGACAGATCTGAAAGAGTTTGTTATCCATCTGCGTTTTCCAATCCTCCTGCCAGGTCTCTGGCATAATCATTAACCTTTGTTTTCAGATCTGTGCAAGGGATAGATATGTCAGTTTCCCTGTTGTGGTATTCTTGGCCAAACAATCAGTCATTTCATTCCCTCCAATGCCAACATGACCGGGAACCCAAGCCAGAACGATGTTGTGACCATCTGCTTTCAACCTGGTAAAAAGTTTTTTTTTTTTTAAAGTGTAAAAGTTCGGGATGCTAGAGGTTGCAATCAGCTTTGGCCTCTAAAGCTGACGGCGAATCTGACAAAAGCAGAAAGTCCTTCTTTACAGATTGAGAAATTATCTTCAAATTCAATGCTAGAACCAGAGCTATAAGTTCAGCAGAGTAAACAGAAGAATCTGAAGGAATATGTTCCAACAATTTGAGAAGGAGCACCAGGGCAACAGGCTGCGCAGGCCACTCCATCTTCAGACTTGGAACCGTCAGTGAAAATTTTCCGACAAGATGGGAATTTTGAACAGAAATCGGACACAGCTCCTATGTCAAGACCTGCATTCTGCGCATGAGGCGACATACAGAGACCAAATGGGCGGAATACAGTTGGGATTTTTTTCAAATTTACTTTGAAACTGATGGTTAACCCTTACACCGCCAACGTCTCCATTTGGCGACAACGTGGCTTAGCGCCGACATCACCATTTGGCGACAAAGTAGGGTGACCTAACTCCCGATACTCTCACTCTCAAACTTAAGGAGATAGAAAGCCAGTGATAACAGTCATAGTTCCGGTATTCATTGACGCATGCCTCACAGCCATTAGCTTCATCAGAGAAGTGTTTTATCCATTTCTGTTGATGAGTTTTTCATTCATTGTGGCCTCACAACCAAGCACTTCAGGTACTCGGCCTCGTCATACATTTACTACTGATCAGGTGCTGGAAATGCTGAGTAGACGGTCAACTGATCCTGATTTGGATGAAGAACACCCAGATGGTGACCGGATATATTGTCGGACAATGAAGGCTCAACTGAGTTGGAAGAAAGCATGGCTGACCAGTTGGACACGTGGCAAGCAGAAGGGGCAAGGCGCAGACAGGCAGACTGTAGGCTCACGTGCGCTTGCCAACGAGCCAACGCACACTGACACCGATAGCAGTGTGAGTGAGCGACTGAAAGTGTAACAGTCAGGGGTCAAACAACACGGAGGGCTCAGAGGCAACTGACTGTGAGTACATCTGGGGTACAAAGGCGGCAAGGTTGAAGGAGGCGTGTCAGAGTGACACATGGCAGAGGTGTGCAACTACGGCAAACTAGGCCAGCCAGAGAGGAATTCGACTGGGAGTTATATGACTAGTTTCACTCATATGCCCCAGAAGAATGGCTTCCCACGTTCCAGAGGCCAACAGGCAAGAGAATGACTTTGTTTTCATAAAAATTATTGCTTTCAAAAGTGAGAGAATGAAAGATAGATATGTGTGTGTGTGTGTGTGTGTGTGTATGTGTTCCCCCTTTTCTTTTCTTTCATGTGTGTACCAGTGGGGCGTAAGTTTGTGTGTGCGTGTGCATGTGTGTGTGTGTGTGTGTGTGTATGTGTGTATGCTATTCCCTTTTTGTGTAAGTGTGGCGTGTGTGTGTGTGTGTGTGTGTGTGTGTGTGTGTGTGTGTTGTGTTGTGGTGTGTGTGTGTGTGTAAGAAAAGATAAGATAATGTTGCTTATATCCCAGCCGACGCAAAAGGGCCATATCATGGCTGTCACCACGTTAAAATCAACTCACAGGTCATTCATTCACACAATTCTTTAAAAGACATCGTCTAAAAAAACTCAACCAAAAGTTTGTTAAAAATCTTTCCACTATAAAATCTCAGATCCAATGAAAAATGTTAACCTCTTTCAAGAACTCAAAGATCGCGTCAGACGGAACATCTCGGAACAAGGTTCTCTGAATCAAGCTGTTCATGGAATCTGCTCCCAAATCTAAAACATGTTTGTGTCTCACATCATGCAAGTCCCAACACTCTAAAACAATCTGTTTTCATTGTGAGTGGCACATGACATGGAATGCACCACAGAGCTTCTTCACTCTTTAAAAGGTAGGAATGGGTAAAATATGAATGGCCGGTGTGCAGCCGGCACAAAAGTGTTTCTTCTTTACGACCACAAGACATAGATGAGAGGAACTCCTTAAGGTTTGGACAGATCTGAAAGAGTTTGTTATCTGTCTGCGTATTCCAATCCTCCTACCAGAGGTCTCTGACATAATCGTTAATTTTGGGTTTCAGATCTGAGTAGGGGATATATATATTGGACAGTTTCTCTCTTGTGGCATTCTTGGCCAAACGATCAAACCATTTCATTCCTTCCGATGCCAACATGACCAGAAACCCAAGCCAGAATAATGTTGTAACCCTCCACTTTCAACTTGGTAAAAAGTTCTAAGATGTGTAAAAGTCGGGATGCTGAAAGTTGCGGCCAGCTATGGCCTCCAAAGCTGACAGTGAATCTGACAGAACCAGAAAGTCCCTTTTCCTAGACTGTGAGATTATCCTCAGTGCCAGAACCAGAGCTATAAGTTCAGCAGAGTAAGCAGAAGCATCTGAAGGGATATATGTTCTAACAGTATTTGAGAAGGAGCGTCAGGGCAATAGGCTGCACAGGCCACTCCATCCTCAGACTTAGAACCATCAGTGAAAATTTTCTGATAGGATGGGAATTTTTTGAACAGAGGTCAGCATACAATGCCTTGTATGCCAGAGAGCTGGTAGACTCTTCGCGAAAAGCTGCAAGATCAAAACAAGTCTCTGGTGTGAAAGAGGTCCATGGAGGCTCATCTGGAAACTTGGAAAAATCGGACACAACTCCTGGGTCTAGACCTGCATTCCACGCATGAGGCTGCATACGAAGACCAAACGCGCAATACAGTTCGGGCTGTTTTCAAATTTGCTTTGAAATTGAGGGTCAAAGACACAGTCATAGGCAGGGTTTTCGGGTTCCGAGAACAGTTTGATATAGTAATTCAAAGACAGTTTCAGCCTGCGGTTGGACAATGAGCGTTCACGTGCCTCTGCATACAGGCTGTACACAGGGGTGGTGCGGAATGCTTCAAGACAGAGACGAAGCCCTAGATGGTGGATAGGGTCCAAAAGTTTTAGATAAGTCGGTCTTGCAGAGCCGTACACAGCACAACCATAGTCCAGTCTGGAACGGACCAAGGCTCTGTAGAGGTGCAGCAGAGTTTTCTTATCAGCGTCCCAGTCAGTGTGTGCTACAACCCACAGAATATTCAGAGCTTTCTGGCAAGAAGTTTCGAGGTTTTTAATGTGGCTGAGAAAGTTGAGTTTTTGGTCAAAAATAACTCCTAGGAATTTGGCCTCTTTGACTGCTGGAATGGGAGATTTCCCTATTTGAATTACAGGATCTGGAAAAAACTGACGCAAATTATGGAAGTGAATGCACTGTGTCTTTGTAGGAGAAAAAGTGAAGCCGTTTTCATCCACCCACTGATGAATTTCATCAACACAAAGCTGGAGCCTGCGCTGGACACTCGGGTACAGGCTTCCAGTTGCGTAGACAGCAAAATCATCCTGACTGGCAGCAGGTACCACACACCTCTTCTTCCGTACATCTATCTCTCACATGGCCGAACCTCTGGCACTTGAAACAGCACAGAGGGGACGGGATGTACAGCAACACTGTGACTCTCAGGTAGCCCACCATGATCGACTCCGGGAGAGAAGTAGAGCAGAAGGTCAAGAAAAGGGTGTCAGTTGGAACTCTGTCATTGCCTTTGTGCACAAGTACACAATGAATGTGGGTCACTCCTTGTGATGCCAGCTCCGACTTGATTTCTGCCTGCGCACTCCTCTCAGATCTCTGCACTGGATTACTCCCTTCGAAGAGTTGAGTGATTTGTGTTGAGACACACCCTGATCGGTCGATCCACCAATGTTGTCGATTTCGACAGCATCTCTGAGTGCAGCTTGGAAGAGCACTCAACCAGAAGTGACCCATTCCTCAATCTCTTGATGCTCTTTGGCTTCCCGCTGAGGCCACTGATTCCCTTCGCAATCGCAAAAGGACTCAGGCCCGACAGAGGTCTATCTTCATCTGCTCCCTCAACAATCAGCCAGCTGGGCCAGAAGCCTGAAAGGGTTCTTGTCTCATGTTCTGAATCCGTGTCCCTATCCGTTTCCGAATCCTGCCTGTGTCTTTTTTTTTTTTTTTTTGTGCCATGTTGTATTCATTAGAATTCATCTCTCTCGATTCCCACCCACCATAGAGTCCCAACAAGGGGGATGCCCATTTTATACGGAATTCCAGTATATCAGGGCACCAGGACTTCAAAAGAGATATACACAGGCCTGAAAGCGTCCCTGCCACAGAAGCTCCCAAACCCGTTTGACCCGAGCGGCCGCCTTCTAGCCTGAGCAAGGACATGCACATGACCAGCCGCTTGATCGAAGTGGGCCACTTTGACCCACCTGTGTCAAAAAAAATCCAGGCCTAAGAGGTGTGTTGACTTGATGCACTGCAGTCACATCAGCGGTCTTGACCTCCAGGATCCTATTCTCCCCCATCACAGGACGTACTGCACGGCAAACATAGTGGGCCTAAAGAAGACCACAGAGAAAAGAAGAGTGTGGGAAAGCAGACCTGAAGGGGAGATGAAGATAGAAAAGAGCCAAATGAGAAGGCAGAAGATAAAAGGAAAAAGGTGGTTACTATTAGTCAGGATCCTCACCCTTAGCCTATCTGGTATGTGTGTATGTATGTGTGTGTGTGTGTGTGTGTGTGTGTGTGTGTGTGTGTGTGTGTGTGTGTGTGTGTGTGTGTGTGTGTGTGTGTGTGTTGTGTGTGTGTGTGTGTGTGTGTGTGTGTGTGTGTGTGTGTGTGTGCGCGTGTGTGTGTGTGTGTGTGTGGTGTGTGTGTGTGTGTGTGTGTGTGTGTGTGTGTGTGTGTGTGTGTGTGTGTGTGTTGTGTGTGTGTGTGTGTGTGTGTGTGTGTGTGTGTGTGTGTGTGTGTGTGATTGCTTTTCTGCATCATTTCATAGGTCATATCAGTAATTATTCCTCTGTTGTTTTACGAGTGCTGGTGGACACAGATGGCTTTCAACCTTGGACTGCTTCCAGCTCTTCTTCCCTGATGCTGAGTTCCAGCTGATCACAACACAGTCCAACCTGTATGCAGAGGAGCTCCTGAGTGGGGTCACTGAGTTGGACCCACACTCCCGACTGCAGGCTGCCAGGGAGACAACAGTGGAGGAGATAAAGGCCTACACAGCCCTGCAGATTGCTATGGGGCTGTGCAGCAAGCCGGAGTTGGAGGACTACTGGCGTATCTACTGGCTGACCAAAATACAGTTTGGGTCGGGTCAGGTCTAGGAATAGATATGAATTACTAAACCGCTTTATTCACTTCAATGACAACCGTCAGCAGAAGCAGAGAGGTGAGGAGGGATATGATCCTCTCTTCAAGATCTGTCTACTTCTGCAAATCACTGACCCACTGCATGGGGCAGCTTACTGCCCTGAGCAAAACTTGAGCATTGATGAGAGCATGATCAAGCTCAAGGGGCGTCTGCTCTGCAAACAGTTTCTGCCTGCTA
The DNA here is from genome assembly GCA_016801955.1 of Conus betulinus. NCBI lineage: Eukaryota > Metazoa > Mollusca > Gastropoda > Neogastropoda > Conidae > Conus > Conus betulinus. The sequence continues at coordinate 25,895 of JADBJO010008252.1, read as the reverse complement.
AGCCAATTCACTTTGGCATCAAGCAGTTCTGTCTCTCAGAGGCTTCCAGTGGCTATGCCGTCAAGTTTTTGATTTATACAGGGAGGGAGACGTCCACCTTTGACAACTTCAATGCTGGGGACTTTACTGTCACAGAACAGGTGGTTCTAATGCTCATGGACAGCCTGTCTGACACTAGCCATATTGTGTATACAGATTCTTTTTACATATCACCAAATGTCAGACAGCTGAAGACCCTCAACATTGGTCATTGTGGAACTGTGAGGCCAGGCCGCAAGAACATGCCACCACATTTCAACAGCCGTGACATGCCACTTCAGAAGGGGGATTACCCAGTGTTTATGAAGTCATCTACCACTGACATCGTGGCCTGTGCATGGCATGAGGTGAAATTTGTCATCTTCCTTTCCTTGGTGCACTCAGACACTACCATTGACAACAGGATGAAGTCTGGGAAACACACTGGTGAATTCCGTTGGCTTGAGAAGCTGGTCATTGCAGTGGATTACAATCAGAACATGGGTGGTGTGGACCTGATGGACCAGCTTTTGGGGACTTATGCCTACCCGCATAAAGTCTCCAAATGGTACCATGCTGTCTACCACTGCTTTTGAGAGGTTGCACTGACAAAGCGCTACATTATTTACAAAAAGACAACTCCCAGACCTCACCTTCCAGCAAGGATTTTCAGGGAGAAGGTCACTGATGGGTTGTTAGACAACTACAGGCCTGTAGTTCAGACCCAAGGCCAGAGGGAGACGCCCAGACCAGCATGCTTGACAGAACGACATTTTTGGGGAAAAAACTGAGGATGGCAGCCGCCCTGACTGCACAGTTTGTAGCTCCAGGACACAGAGAGGGTGGAAGACAGTGCAGACCAGGTTCAAATGCAGAAAATGTGAGCTGCCCATGTGCCCGACTTTGTGTTTTGAACTGTATCATACATGGCAAGATTTCCGGAAGGCTGCCGGTCAGCTGATCCATTGGCTGGACTAATGCCTTAGCCCAGTCAGCATGTATACAACACAGACAGTTGACATAGTGTCATTTGTAGTAGTAGAATTTTTTTTTCCATTCTGTCTGAAAACTGAACCCTGGACACACTCACAAACTTGATACTTGCCAGTCTATTATGCACTGCCATCACCACTTTTCTGATTTGGAGTATGTGCTTTTGAGGCTGTATTTTTCATTCTTCTGATGGATATCACATACTGTCTGGTCTTCATTTGGTGAGTGAAGTATTTTTCGTTCCTTGTTCAGAGTTTGTTGGCATGCTTGCTTCTTTTTTTTATGTTGAGATGAATAACATTCAACATTTTATTTTGCACTTTTTCTTTTACTTGAAATTACTAAAAAAAAACCTTGAAATTGTTCTTGACTAACCATTACTTATATATTATAATGTAACCCGTGACCTTTTGGTTTTAAATTTCTTCAGTTCCAGTGAACTTAAACTCTTAATAACCCTCCCTTCCCTTGGGTTACAATTTTGGGTGAGGTGCGTGATTCTAACTACTCAAACAAAAAAATTTCCAATATAACAGACTGGAGTCCACAAACAGAGTAAAAACAAAACAAAGCGTTTATTTGAATAATAGGGACTAACTAAGCCAAAATAATAAGGAAAAACAAAAAGAAACAAAACCTTTCCAGATCAGCCCAAAATACTTCCTTTCCACAGTATGGCCTATCCATAGCCAACCACAAGGAAATATAAAAAAAAAACAGCTGAGATGCAGAGAACTTTTTAGAGTTTTACAGAATGTAGAGTTTAAAAATTTTCAAAGAATTTAAAGTGATTTTAGATGTATTTAATCTTTATGAGTCTTAAGAGCCTTAGGTGTTAAATAAGAAAACAGTACTGACCACCAGAACAAAACCAAGGGTCTCAAGCCAAAAAAAAAAAAAAAATCGTCTCTGCTGGTAGTGGCAGAGAGCAGCCCAAAAGCCCTCTCAGCTTGTCCTGGTTGCAGCTGGGTCTCTGTATCTAAGTAAAAGGTTGGCTAGATGTGGTGGCTCTTTTTTATAATGGTGGAGACACATGGTCACTCAAACAGGAAGTGACATGGGCACCTACCCAGGAAATAATCATTTCTTTGTTCTAATCTGAAATTACTTTAAAACATTCCTTTCCATTTAAATGAGTACTCCTTCAATTATACCACTAATAAAAAAATTTCCTAGAATGTCATAATAATAGAAATCCCTAATACAATTTAGATTTTTTGTTTGTTTGTTTGTTTTTCTGCGGGACTACTTCCAGCTTAGTAAAAATTTGCTACCAAAACTATACACACAGTATCTGTGCAATTTCTCTTTTCTTTTGTTTACACTAATGTTTTGCAGAACCAACCTGGCTGTAATCTACCACGCAAATTCCTTATTTATGTAGGGGTTACAATAATATTCCAAAAATACAGTTTTTCTCCTCCACTTAAAAAACAGAATGAAAATTCATCAATCAGTTCCTGAGACATCTGCATTTCAAACATGCTGGTATGAAATTATTGTTTTTCTCAAAAAATGGCTGGTGATGTGATTTGGGATATGTGGTTTTGTGCTGTATTTTTCAATCTTCTGATGGATATTACATACTTTATGGCCTTCATTTGTTGAGTGGAATATTTTTCTTTCGTTTTTCAGAGTTTGCTGGCATGCTTACTTCTTTTTTATGTGTTGAGATGAAATATAACATTCAAATTTTTTTGTTGCAGTTATTTTTACTTCAAATTACTAAAAAACGGGAAATTGTTCTTGACAAATCATTACTTATATATTATAATATTTACAAGTAGAAAGAAACTCCTGGACAGCATGGCAGCAGAGAGTCCTCAGAAGAGAAGCCCCCTTCAAGCAAGTGTTTCAGCCCTTATCTCCTGACACTCTAGGGGGGTTGGGCCACACCCAGTTCATGACTCCGGATGTCCCTCTGCTGCCCCTTTTTTTCTCCCATCTTGGGACAAGCCATGGCTGGGATTCGAACCCATGACCCTCTGGACATGCTCATTTTCCACTTAATGACTCGCGCACTAACCACTGAGCCACTGGAACACCTGATATTTGTAGGAAAGTTAGCCTTTATGAAGTTCACTTTGGTTCCTCCTTGACCAGATCCAGCTTGAACACCTCTCTGCCGCTTCTGCCATTGTTTTCAGGGCTCTGGTTTTTTCCCTCCCTGCAACTGAGAGCTGTTTCATGAGGCTGTATGCAGACGTTCCTACAAACCCCCTAGTTCCAATTTCTGCAGTGAGGACTTTAACGTGACGGCCTTCACTCCTCAGGCTGTTTGCCAGATCAGCATACTTTACAGTCTTGTAGATCTGAGCTGCCTCCATTCTGTTCTCATATATGCACCATGAGCTCGATCATGATCAGCTGCTTGGTTGACTGAGACTGGACTACAGTGTCTGGTCTCATGCCACTCTTGCTGATGATCTCTGGGTGACTCTTCCATTCTGGGAGGTCTGCAGTGCACTCCCAGTCATCTGCCCCGTCCAGCAGACTCTGCCTGCATGTTCCAAGTGGCACTGTTGTTCTTGGCCATGATTCGCTGCCTCCTGCCGTGAAGAATGTTGCGGGTGCTTTTGGAGTCCTGATTTTCCCTTTTGTGGTATTGGTACTAGTCCAGACTACTTGTACAATCTCTTAGAGCACTTGGTTGTGCCTCCATGTGTACCTCCTTTGAGCCAGGGCTACTTTACATGAGTTTAGGACATGCTGTTTTTTTCATGGCAGAGGGGGCATCAAGGATTGTTTGTTTTTTTCACACTCACACCAGGTTTGCATTTGAGGCAGAAGGTCATATGCAGATCTGAGAATGAAGCTGATCCTGAGAGGGGCCATGTGCCAAATGTCGTTCCAAGTGAGACTTCTTTGGAGTGCATTCTCCCACGTTGTCCATTGCCTTTGCTGGCTCTGCTGGACTGCTTTTTGGAGTCTTTTTTTTGGTCTTCTTTTTTCATCTCCTGAATCATCATGTCTCTTTTGGCTTTTCCCTTGGCCTCTGACCACCATTCAGTTTTGGTCACCCCCAGTTCTTGTCTGTTGGTCTGTGTGTGTCCTGTTATTTCTCTGATCTAGAGACTTTCTTTTGCAGAATTCATCGCCTCTTAAACTTTCCATTTTCTGCCTGTCTTCAGCTGGGGCTTGACTGCTTCTACCACCTTGTCTCCTGAGTCCTCCAGCATGCTTTGAAGTCTGATCTTCCCTGCTTTGTATTCCTCCAGGATGGATTTCAGTGGTAGTTTCAGCTTTGCTTGGCGACAGTACAGCGCTATGTCAGTCAGACAGGGTGGGACACCAAGCCATTTCCTTGTGAACTTGTTGATTTGGGATTCCATTGCCTCACTATGCTGGTGCAGATGTCGCATATCATCAGAGGCCATAGGAACCTTGGTATCAGCATGAACTGCAGACACCAGACCTTGTATTTGCCAGGGAGCCCACACTGGTCAATGGTCTCCAAACCTTCTCCAACATCTGTTTGTTTCCTTTGCTGTTTGTGTGTCTTTCAGCGTATCATCATACCATCTTTCCAAGGTTCTTGACTTGCTCTTCTGTGACTGTTGGAATGGCCTGGTTGGCAACACTGAAGACCACAGATTTGGCCACTTTTCCTTTCCTCAGTGAGAGGCTCGGTGATCTCTTTGGCTTGAACTTCATTCTGGATGAGGCAACTATGTCGTCCAGCCTCTCCAGCACATGACGTGTCTCGTCTTCTCTCTGGATGAAATCACTGTAGTGTCATCCGTGAAGGCCTTGAGAGGGGGCATCTTGTATCCATCGCCAAGGTCTGTTTGTCTTGCATTGCTTGTTACTGCTTTCTAGATGACCTCCATTGACAACACAAACAGTATTGGGGAAATTGCACGGCCCATTGCAATGCCCACTTCCAAGTTGATCCAATCTGTTGTGTACTCCTTGGTAGAGAACCGCATTGAGAAGCCATTGAAGTACTTCTTGAGCATGTTGCAGATTTCTTTGGCACGTGGTACATCTCAAGAGCCAACTGTATCATCTCATGGGGTACGGATCCATATGCATTTGCCAGATCAAGCCACACTACATCCAGGTCTCTTTTTTGTTTTTGCTCTTTGGATTGTGTCCCAGATCATTGTGGCGTGTTCTACTCAGCCAGGCGTGGGCCTGGGATGCCACCTTTCTGGACTGACACATCCAAGTACTTGTTTTCCATGAGGTACTTGGTCAGCCTTGCTGCCGTGACAGAGAAGAAGATTTTCCTTCCACGTTCAGTAGTGATACTGACCTGAACTGGCTGATGTCACTTGAGTTTTGCTCTTTGGGGATGTACACACCATCTGCCGTCATCCACTGGCCGCTGATCTTCTGGTTTCTCCAAGCTGATTGCAGCAGACTGTGAAGCCACTCCAGCACCTTGGAACATTTTTTGTACAGCTGGTAAGGTATTCCGTTTGGCCCTGCTGATGATTTGGCTCTGGCTTTGTCTACAACCTTCTTGATTTCCGCCAACATTGGAGGATGTCACTGAACTGCTCCTCAGGGTTGGTTGGCCACACCAGACCTTGAATGTCGAGTGGTGCTTTGCTCTGTGAGTCAAAGTATGTTTTCCTCAGACGCTGCTCAAGAACTCCTTTGTCCACACTTAGGGTCCCAGATTTTGGCTGCACAGAGTTCTGGCAAACTGGAAGGGGTCTCTAAGAAGAAGCGCTCTTGTGTCTTCTTTTTTTTTTTTGCTCTTCCTCTTCCTCGCAGATTCCGCTTTGCTGAGGGCACTGTGTTTTGCTTTCAGGTCTTTCCAGAGTTTTTCAAAGCCTTGTTTTTCAGCTGGCAGTGCGGTCTTCATTTGCTTCTTGAGGTTTTTCTTTTGGATCCGGATCTTGTCCATCTCTTCTTGGCATCTGGATTTCTTTGAGAGTGTTTTCTCTTTGGGTAGTTTTGTTCCATAGGCGTCTCTACATGTGGCATACACAATGTCCCCATATGCCGCTAGTTTGAGTTCCAAGGTGCTTTTCCCTGTCAGTGCATCGAGTCTTTGGACAATTTTTGCATCCAGTTTCTCCCAATCTTCAGTCTCGTTTGCTCGTGGCAGGTTGAGTTTTAAGCCACCTGGCATCGAGAGCCTGTGCAAATTCCTCATCCAAACCAACAGCATGGATGTCCTTGGCACTGTAGTTTAAATCCTGGCCTTGGTCTTCCGACGTCTTATCTGCTGATGCAGTGCGCTGCTGCTCATTCAGATGAGTCTTCACACATCCATCTTTGTTCTGTGGATCTTCATGCCACGGGTGGTGCCGAAACCCTTTCCACAGACACATGGATATTCTATTTGGTCCATGTTCATAGTCCGTTTGGGATTTGCAGTCATGATTGGTTGAGCACCGATGGATTCATCATTCTCTCCCCCTTTTGGTGAATCCTGGGAGCATCTTTTCCTTTTGTACTTTGTAGCCACATGTTGAATGTTACGAAAACAGTTTTTCTCCTCCACTTTAAAAAAAAAATAAAAAAACAAACAAACAAAAAATGAAAATTCATCAATTAGTTCCTGAGATGTTTGCATTTCAAACATGATGGTATGAAATAATTGTTTTTCTCAAAAAAAATGGCTGGTGATATGATTTGGAGTTACGTGGTTTTGAGGCTGTATTTTTCATTCTTCTGATGGATATTATATACTTTATGGCCTTCCTTCCTTTTTCAGAGTTTGTTGGCATGCTTACTTCTTATTATATGTTGACATAAAAGATAACATTCAAAATTTTGTTTTGCATTTTTTTTTTACTTCAAATTACTAAAAAAATTCGAAACTGTTCTTGATAAATCATTACTTATATATTATAATATTTTAAAAAATACAGTTTTCTCTCCCACTTCAGAAAAAAAAAAAAAAACAGAATGAAAATTCATCAATTAGTTCCTGAGATATCTGCGTTTCAAACATGCTGGTATGAAATAATAGTTTTTCTCCAAAAATGGCTGGCAATGGGAATTCATGCAAAACAGAACGTCTGGCGGTGAAAGGCTTAAAGACACAGTCAAAGGCAGGGTTTTCCGGTTCAGAGAGCAGTCTCAGATAGTAGTTCAAGGACAGCTTCAGCCTGCGGTTGGACAGTGAGGGTTCACCTGCCTCTGTACACAAGGGTGGTGCAGAATGCTCCAAGACAGAGATGAAGCCCTTGATGGTGGTTAAGGTCCAAGAGTTTTAGGTACGACGGTCTTGCAGACCCGTACACAGCACAACCATAGTCCAGTTAGAATGGACCAAGGCTCTGTAGAGGTGCAGCAAAATTTTTTATCAGCACCCCAGTCAGTGTGTGCTACGACCCGCAAAATGTTCAGAGCTTTCTGGCAAGAAGTTTTGAGGTTTTTAATGTGGCTGAGAAAGTTGAGTTTTAGGTCAAAAATAAACTCTTTGAAATTTGGCTCTTCCACAGCTGGAATGAGTGATTTCCCTAATTGGATTTCAGGATCTGAAAAAAAAATGATAAAAATTATGGAAATGAATACACTGAGTCTTAGAAGCAGAAAAGGTGAAGCCGTTTTCTTCCGCCCAGTGATGAATTTTATCCACACAAAGCTGAGCCTGCGCTGGATATTCGGGTACAAACTTCCAGTTGCACAGACAGCAAAATCATCCACAAACAATGAGCAGTTGGAACCCTGTTGAACCGACTTAACAATGTTATTCATTTTAATGATAAAGAGGGCAGGAGACAGTTTGTTCCCTTGTGGAACACCCAACTCCTGCTCATGAACATCAGAGAGAGTGGTGCCACCCCAAACCTGAAACTCTCGTTCTGCCACAAAATTTTGAATACAAAGTGGAAGACCTCGGAAACCAAGATCATGGAGACCATGAAGTATCCCAGATTTCCCGGTGGTATTGTAGGCCTTCTCCAAGTCAAAGAAAATAGCCACTGCGTGCTGTTTGTTTAGAAAGGCATTCCGAAGCATAGATTCTAGAGACGGATCAAATGGTCCACTGTAGTATGAAGTTTGCGGAAATCACACTGTTCTTTTGCCAGAAGGCCATTGGTTTCAAGTTTCCACATGAGTCTGGCATTGACCATTTTTTCCATCAGTTTGCAGACACAGCTGGTCAAAGCTATCAGACAGTCTTTGGATAGGTTTGAAAGATCTTTTCCAGGTTTGGGTATAGGTATGATGAGGCCTTTCTGCCAGGATGGTGGAAAACACCCTGTGGTCCAGATATAGTTGAAGACTTTCAGAAGGGTCTGGAGACAGCTTTCTGGAAGATGTTTTAAGAGCTGATAGTGGATCTCATCCAGGCCTGGAGCAGAATCGTTGCAGAGCTGATTTTAGTTCACCATGCGAAAATGGCACATTGTAGGCTTCAGCGTTGTCCGATGAGAAGTTACAAGAAGATTTTTCTTTCACAAGTTTGTTTTTCAGAAGAACAGGCCTTTTATTTGTGGAGGAAGAGTTCTTTTCCATAGTTGAGGCCAGCACATTAGCTACAGCTTGTTTATCTGTGATCAGGGCTTTTGCAAGTTTCAAGTGATGGATAGAAGGATTTTTATTTTTCCCACTAATTTTCATGATCACTTTCCATACCTTCTTCTGGGAGGTCTTAGCAGTCAACTTGGAGCAAAAGTCTCTCCAAGACGGATGTTTACACTTTTTGAAAATGTAGTGAGATTTGGCACGGAGATTTTGGTGGGTCCTTGCGTAAGGTATTGATGGCCTTCAAAAGACAACACGTTAAGCCTTCTGGCTTTGGTTGTGGATTCATTGGCACTCGCATTAAACCAGGGAGTTTTCGGCATCTGAGGTTTGCTGGTAGTAGTTGGAACGATGTTCTTGGTACAGCTGATGATGATGTTCATCAAAGTTTCAACTGGGTCAGGACTTTGAAGAACCTATATCTCCACTAATTCTTTTCATATATTCATAGCAAATAGATCCCAGTTGGCTTCCTAAGGTTAAGATGTTCTGGTAAGATGATGTGTTCTGACGTTTTATGTCTCAAGACTATTGGAAAATGGTCACTTCCATATAGGTCATCACGAACACTCCAATCAAAGTCCAAGACCAGTGAGGGAACGCATACTGACAAATCGATGCAAGAAAGAGTGCCATCTGAAGAATGCAGATATGTTGGACAGCCATCATTCAGACAACACAGGTCAAGCTCAGAGAAGACATCCTCCAGAAGAAGACCTTGGGGAGAGGAGTCTGCGCAGCCCCAAAGAGGAAAGTGGCCGTTCAGGTCCCATAGAAGCAAGAAAGGTCATGGGAGTTCTTCCATGAGGCTAACTAGTTCTTGTCGACTGACAGATGATGATGGAGGTATGTACAGGGAACAAACTGTCACTGTTTTATGTCGGGAGATTCTGGCAGCTAAAGCTTGAAGAGAAGATTTAATGTTGACAGGGCTGAACAACACTGTTTCATGTAGGGAGATTCTGACAGGTAAAGCTTGAACAGAAGATTTCAGGTTGACAGGGCTGAACAACAAAGACCCCACCCAACACTCCAAGAGCTGCACGTTGGGCTGGTTTAGAGAATACATTAAAAGCTGAAAGAGAAAAGGACTTTTCTTTGTGCATCTGCGTTTCCTGAAGAGCTACTATAGCTGGCTTTAAATCTCCGCAAAGAAGTTGAAGCTCCTCAAAACTGGAATGCAGACCTCAGATTATCCAATGGAATATGGTTGTGTCCATCATAAAGGAGATATAGTGAAGGTAAATAAATCTTGCAACTCCTCACCAGCACGTTCCTTTCATTCCATGCTGACATCTTCTAGATCCCAGGGCACTGCAAATCTATTGGTGTTTCTCTCTGCTGCTTTTTTCTCTTGATCTGATAAAAATATCTGGCGCTTTCTTTTTAGACAGCGATTCTGCCTTTCCTCCAGAACTGCCAGCTCCCTTTCTGACAGCTGTAGGGCACCCTTTGGAGGATTTTGAGGGGGTGGTCTTGTCTGGAACCTCAACAACTTCCACTTTCTGCCTCCCTGATGGTCTTTTGCCCCTTGATGATCTGGGGGCAGGAGTGGGCTTTGAAGACTGAGTCGTGCCTGAAGGTGTGGACTGCTGGGGTTCGTCGCATACAGTGTTTCTGCCTGAGGCTACAGACTTTGTCTCTGGCTCTGTCTTGGCAAATGAGGATTCGACAGTCTGCATGCCAATGCCGACTGTTGTTGACTTCCTTACTGCAGCAGCAAACGAGAGCTCAGCAGTTGGTTGACTCTTCCTTGCGATCTTTTTGCCTAAAAAAAAAAACGGGATTCTCTGTTCAATCTTGATTCTTTAAATTTCTTTTTCCTTCAACCAGTTTCAGCAGGTTATTGATGATGATGGGTGGTTGCCTCCACAGCTGGCACAGAGTGGTGGAGTGTCGCACACACCCTGGTGAACTGGCTGGCAGCAGGTACCACACACGTCTTCTTCCATGCACCTATCCCTCACATAGCCAAACTTTGGCACTTGAAACAGCTCAGAGGGGATGGGATGTACGGTGACACTGAGACTCTCAGGTAGCCCACCGTGATCGACTCCAGGAGAGAAGTAGAGCAGAAGGTCAAGAAGACGGTGTCAGTTGGAACTCTGTCATGGCCCTTGCACACGAGTACACGATGAACGTTGGGTCACTCCTTGTGATGCCAGTTCGGACTTGATTTATGCCTCCGACACTCCTCTCAGTTCTCTGCATCGGATTACTCCCTTGGAAGAGCTAAAGTCTTGTGTGGAAACACCCTGATCAGGACGATCAACCAAAGTTGTCCATTTTAATAGCATTTCTGAATGCAGCTTGAAAGAGCATTCAATCAGAAGTGATCCGTTCCTTAATCTCTTAATGCTCTTTGGCTTCCCGTTGAGGCCATTGATTCCTTCACAATGGCGAAAGGACTCAAGCCTGAAAGAGGTCTGTCTTCATCCGCTCCTTCAACAATCAGCCAGCTGGGCCAGAAGCCTGAAAGTTTCGTATCTCACAGTCCGAGTCTGTATCCGTGTCCGTTACCGAATCTTACCTGTCTTTTTTTTCATTTTTTGGAGCCATGCTGTGTTCATTAAAATTCATCACTCTCGATTCCCACCTGCCACCAAGTCCCAACAAGGGGGATACCCATTTCATACAGAAATCCAGTATATTAGGGCACCAGGATTTCGTCCCTGCCACAGAAGCTCCCAAACCCATTTGACCTGCGCCCGAGCTGCCACCTTCTAGCCTAAGCTAGGGCATGCACACAACCAGCCGCTGGATCGAAGTGGGCTATTTCGATCACCTGTCTAGAGGAAGTCCAGGCTAAAGAGGTGTGTTGATTTGATGTACTGCAGTCACATCAACCGTCTCAACCTCCAGGATCCTATTCTCCCCCATCACAGGACACACCGAAGGGCAAACACGGTGGGCCTCAAGAAGACCATAGAGAAAAGAAGAGTGTGGGAAAGAAGACTTGAAGGGGAGACAAAGATAGTAAAGAGCCAAATAAGAAAGGCAGAAGATAAGAAAAAGAAAAGGGCGCGGATTATATTAGTCAGGGTCCTAATCCTTAGCCTATCTGACATGGGAGGCCCTACCAGGTGCATCAACTCCTTACCACTTTGTGCTTAGGCCAGACAGCAACTTGACTTTTCAGGCCCAGAAGCATTTTCAGAAACTAGCCTATCTTCAAGAGTTGATGCCCCTGCCAGTAAAGCCTGAGGGATCACAGGACCGTGCAAGCCCTCTGACCATGGCAAGGTTGCAACCCCTGGAAGGAGGTACCTGTACATGGATCAACACCAGCCTGATGAAGGATAGTGCCATCTCCACTGAATATCTTTAATGTTAAAAGAACAAAGCAAAACTGGGGAAGTAGTTTGATTTAGCAATCTGTCTATGAACACACTTCAAACACAACAACAGCATGTCAACCATACAAACAAATAGAAGTAATTGTATCAACCACATACACACACACGCATATATACATATGCACGCACACCTGCCTACCTTGCGCTGAAGAGTGAAGAGATCTAAGCTAAGTAACAAATCCGCTCATTTTCGTTGTCCTATTTGTTTGTGTCTTGCCTCAAGAAGACCTAAGAGGTCCTTGTAGTCCTAACTGTGAACTGTTTTGGGCATGGGAGACAACTGAAAGCGAACCATCCGGAACCTACTGAAAGCAACAACTTTGTCAGCTGCTGCCTGTTGTTGTTATGTGTATGCCTTTTGTTGTTCTTGTTATTACTTTTTCATAATCTTATGGATTTTTGCAATTCTATGGAAAAGTGCCATGATTGTGTTCACATTCAAAATAAGCTGAAAAATCCAAGAGAATATACATACTGACGCAGTAGCTGCCTTCCTTGTTTCCACTGAACATTTGATGTGGCAGGGGTGGTAATGACAGGTTCTGCATCCACCTGGTCTTCTGAAAAATCATGATTTCATTTCTCATTTGAGTACTGAAGACTAAAAGAAATTAAAAAATTAAAGACACATTCTTCACTATGATAGCAATCAGGAATGGATTCTGATGATACCTTACCATGTCAAATATGAATTTCAATCAGTGAACAAAACAGGTGTGACAATACGAAGAGATAAAGCTAGAGTAAAAGTCAGTTGGGGAATGCTCATTTTGTCATACTGGACATGATCATCTGACGCAGTAATGACAGCAGCAGGTCTTCTGGACATGGAATGGAAGTGGTTGGTTCACATCAACATCGGAGTGTTATTTCATCCATCAAAGATTGTACAGAGTTTTTTAACTGTGGCAGAGACACAATGACATCTGCCAACTCTCTTCTTTGCCAAAGTTGTTTAACTGGGCAGAAGTCAAGACTGAAAGCTGTCCATGGCAGACTGTAGCCCCTTTGTTCTGCTCTAATAAGACTCCCTTGACTGAATCAGCATTACCTTGCTGTAGTGTGATATGCTGGTGAGTTTTAAAAAGGGCACAACCATGAGCTGCACCATTATGTACAATAAAGCTGTTATATCATGCTCATTATCTTGGCTTAGCTTGATTGTCCCGAAGAAAGGTAAGCTGAATTTTGTTTCTAAGTCTTGAGACTATGCATTGTTTATCTCTAAGCCATATATTTTAACAAGATAACTTTTACACCAATACAACTAGTGAGCTGACTTCAACGTGGTGACAGTCTTGATATGGCCCTTTGCAGTCAGTTGGGCTGTAAGCAACAGTACCTTACCTTACCTTACACCAGTACTTGTTAAAATCCATTAAAGATGATCATGGATACTGCTGACTGGCTAATTTGTAGGTGACTCTAATTAACTTGTATGCTTGGACTAACTGCATTCCACTATCTAATTACACCACATGAGTATTTGCCTGCTTTGAAGAGTTATTCCTCTTCCATAGTTATACAATGTTTTACTATCTCATACCACTTATGAAATCTACTCAAAACCTGAATGAAGAACTACAGTGGAGACAGAAAATAAAAGGTGATACATTTACATTAGTCTTATTCATATTGGCTGAGACCTCACCTTTTCATGAAAGTTCTGAGGGCAAGGGTGAAGACTTTCGCTCATCAAGCCAGAATCCAAACTACTTGTCTCCAAACCAGACTTTCTAACCTCCACAGACCCCTGGACCCCATTAAACCGCGAACATAGTTGTGAAATCTGAGGATTTTCCAGCCTAAAGCTTAATAAAAGCAAGCCAAGAGGCATTTGGCAAGTGGGGAAAAAGAACCACTTAAAAAGCTAAAAAAAAAAAAAAATTCTTTAAAAAAAAAAAGTGTCCTCAGTCTACGGAAGGAAGAGGACCGCTCAGTATGCAGAGGACAGATGAAGTATGATTAACATCAGCACCAACAGCAAATGATTAAAATCAACACCCACAGCAAAAAAGTTTCTAGTCAAATGGTGGCCCAAATCCTCAAGCCAACCAAACCTGACTGGAGCATCCGTAATAACATGTCACCTTTTCAGAACAGCCACTGCGTTTTCAACTGTAATGCTGATCCCAAAGAAAATCAAGGACTAGAAAAGGTCGAGTCAGTATTTTGGAAAGATGTTATAATTGTGGACACAGCTTTTAACAAAGAGCAGCCAACAGAAAATGGCAAAACAGAACCTTTGTGGAACAACAGTACAAAGTACAAGATCTTTGGTGAAATGGAAGTATAATGACCCTTAGAGAAAAGAAAAAAAAATGTATACTTCCCCAGACCTTCTTTTTGAATACAATTCACTGACAAATGCAATCCCTTCTACTAGAAAACAACCAACTTGCCGGCAACAATCACGAAGATGAAATCCCACTGATGTTGAAACAGACAAAGGAGCCTCAACTCTATCAAATGAACAAATCATGAAAGTTTCTGCCCCAAAATACCACTATGAAATATGCACAACACAGTTCTGGAAACATAAACTGGATATCAAACATGTGCGACTCTTTTAACTTCGTGTACATGTGCGACTCCTTTAACTTCGTGTATACATGTGCGACTCCTTTAACTTCATGTATCAATGTACAAAGTCATCTAGACTGAGGCTGCTTCAGTGTAAGTTCCTTCACAATATATAATCCACCCACATACTGCTGCAAAAAAAATGCGTGTCTGGGAAATAAATAAATGCCAGTGGTACCAATAGATTATACAGAGCATGCCTTCCCAGTTAAAATTCTGCCTCCTGAAAAAAAAAAAAAGATAGAGGCAACCCTTGGTTAAATTTGTATGAAAGGAAATCTTAGCTAAGGTGGGGAACAGGAAATAATGATTAATGAACAAGTATGATGACTCTTCCTCCCATGATGAGGTAATTACACACACCCATAACTTTAAGCGCATGTTGTTTACAACACCAAATCACCTACCAGAAATGCCAAACAGAGCACACAGAACAAACAAGGAGACATCTCCTAAAAAGGATGTTCCTAGCTGGCGACAGACAGTGGAAAGAGACCTCAGACTCATTGATAGAGGATGGAGTGACACTATCAGACTGGCTGGGGACCGTGCACAGTGGAGCGCCTTGACTGCCTCATGCGTCGCAGAATGCGGGAGCATCCAAGTCTAAGTGAGTAGCTTGCCTGTATACCCTGTACCTGATGTATGCACACAGCAAGATATGTTTCTAACCCAGTTCTAAAAAATGAATGTTTGTGTGTGTGTGTGTGTGTGATTTTTTTCTTTTTTTTTTTACAAACCCTTACAAATGGGCAGTTCCATAAAAGTAAAGGGGAAAAACTGTCAGTCCCAAGTGATTCAATGAATCAGGGCACTTTCTAGCACAAGTAACTTGAAAAGCATGTTGTCATCTAAGAATGTAGCAGATACAAAGGGATACTCAGAAGGAAACAGAAGAAGTAGGAAGAAATGCAGGCAAAAAGACAATTTTCTCAATGTCAGTTATCATGTTTTACAGCATTTCAAAATAAAGTGTCTCTGAATGTTCAGTTATAACGGTTACTGTCGTATGACGGTCTCTACATCCACACTTACATGCAAAGACAATCATGCGCCCAGCATACAACCACACATCTGACTCCCTTTCTTTCAATAAAAGCAATCGGAATAGTATTTCAAATTACTTCTCCAGATAAAAAAAAAATTTTAATGTTTCTCTACACCTAGCCTCTTTTGGTGCATGGTGATTTTAATCTCTCATTTTTCTTCTTTGGCCAATACAAATAATTCATTCCATAATATTTCATAAAAAAAATTCTTATCAAACATAACTGTCACTTTTTTTTTTTTCTCTGGGTCACACAGATGCTGACCCCGCCCAGCACACACAAATCACTATGGATTCATAAACCCCAACTCCCAATCATCAAAAACCCCCATTATTCGATCATTTTTTTTTTTCTTGAAGAAAATTGAAATGCTCCAAACTGTCAGGGTGTGGCATGCCACTTGACAACCCCACAACGATCCTGTAACCCTCCCCCACCCCACCCCCCCCCTACTCACCCCCACCTTCCACCCCTCTCTTTCTTTTTCTTTCGATCCCTTTGTCTCACAAACAGCAATACACATTACTAATCTACGTCAGCTTTGTCTCCCCCCCTCACCCCTCTCAAACCCCTCATTCTTCCTGCAGTCTGTTTGAAGTTGCCTACAGCCCGCTTTGGAAACAATGACACAGAAAAAGATGACATCACTTTGGAAGTACATCGTCTGTTTCCCTCCCTCCCTTCCTTTTTACCACGTACCATTGCAATCGTGCATGGCTCCGCCCATGCATGATACAATTATGTTAAAACTAGATACTCCAAAGTGATTTTTAAAAGTATTTTTGATTGCTTTTTTCAGTAAGTTAAGGTGATAGAACAACTCAAAACAAAGAAAATTACATAAAATTCATAACTGTAGCTTAACTAGAAGCGAACTTAAGAATTTTCAAATATTTAATTTTTTTTTACGACTTTCAGAATTCCCCTTAACCTTTTCATGATGCGCCATGCAATGATGACGGCAGCTCAGTTCAGGATGACCTGTTCTGTGGTGACGGCAACACTGCTGTACTCCCTGATGTGCCATCCCTCCATTATACCACAACTATAAAAAAGAAATCCTGTTCTCTCGTCTATGGTCTAAGGGATGCAGCTGGCCTTAATATTTAGAACTGGGTTCTAGCCAATGGAAGGGTAAGTTTACATGCACTTGCAATGACCTTTGAGACCCCAGATTAGTCCGAACAAAAAAGCCCGTCTGGCACTGGGAATTTCTGCAAAAGGCATCTGTAGAATTTTCTGTCTCGCCAACATGTAGGGCAGAAGAAGAAATGCGGCATTACATGAGGTGTTAGAATTGGTTCAGCAAAGTGGTTCAGAGGATGGGGGGGGGGGGGGGGGGGGGGGGGGGGGGGGGGGGGGGGGTAAAAGGTGTACAAGTTTATCGAAAAGAATCAGAGCTTGATTTATTTGCTCTGTGTATTTAACAGTTTTATGCATCATTATTGTTTGATGCCAAAACAGTTGAAAGTGTGTACAGTGTGCAATGATTTGATTTCATTTTAAAAATATTTTTCACTTGGATTACACATACTGTTGGTTGGGATGAGGAATTTGCACAGGCCCTCGATGCCAGGCACCTGAACTCTCAACCTGCCACGAGCAAACGAGACTAAAGATTGGGAGAAACTGGATGCAAAAATCGTCCAAATAGTGGAGGAGCTAAGATTTATGATCTTGCGTTTTTTTTTTAGAAACATTTCCTCTTGCACAATGATACTATGAACCATGCTGATTATGTCTGGAGAGGGAAACACGATCACAGCCCCCTGTGTTAGGAGCAGTGATTGATCAAAGTTTTCAATAACTGAAGTTTTGACGCAATCAGAATACCATAGCACCAGCCAAAGCATCCCGCTGCCAATGTCGGGGAACAGACTTGCGCCTGCTCTAGATCTGTCATCGCCGCTAGCAGTGTACACTTAGACGAATCAACCACGTGAAAAGTAACACGTTTCACTTGGTGTTCTATTAAGTTTCTTCCGTTTAAATAACGTTTGAGACATGTGAATATCAAATAAAATTGAGAACAGAAATGTCTATGTACATTACTTTGTGATCAGCGAAAAATACATAGAAGACTGATTAGGTTGCAAATATTCCTATGAGGGTGCAAAAAAATGTATCACCGGTCATGGCCACCACGCGTGCGAACGGCTTTGTTTCATTCTTGGTGTACTGATTTTTATGTCTTTTTGTAAAATCAAATTTCAGCACATTTGGGAGCGGCTTTCAGCATAATGCAGCTATTTAACTGTGACTAAACAACCTTTTCACAGCTGGTGAGTTTACATACATTATCTTTATCCAGTTTTATTTCCACTTTAACTTTTAATGATTAAAAATCGGTTTTTAGACATCAGAAATATTCACGTTGTTCTTCTTGAGATAAAGACTGCATTCAGCCAGAATTCTGAAGCGATTCTTGTGTTGTTGTTGTTTTTTTTTTTTTTTTTTTTTTTTTGTATATTACTGCCAGTGTCTATTTGACCACAAATGCCACGGTTCTTCTTTACAAGAACAATATCAATCATAAGCTCGTATCACATGAATTTTAATTGTATTGATGATAAATGCTCAAATAATAAAACAAAAAAAAAAAATCAGTTCTGTGAACTTGCTAAATTGGTTGTCATCATAGCGGAATCAAAACTGATCAGTGCAAATTGTATGGTCATCCATTGGCGTCAAAACTCTGGTTTTGCTTTTTTTTGTCTTTGTTGCAGTTCCCATTCTGTAGGCAGTCAGAAAGTGGCGATGTCTCGTGACTATAAGAGGATAGACGACCGCAGTGTACCATTTCCCTCTGAAAAAGTTGATGACTTGACAGTTGACTGGAATCTGTGCGCTCTGTGCCAGAACCCATTAAGCAAAGCACCTCTGATATGCCCAGCAAAGGGAGCAAAAGGAGATGGAGCAGGGTATACCTACGTTGCTTACAATTTGACAGCTTTTCAGGAGTTGGGTGAGTCCCCACTTTCTACTCCCATTGTCTAAACTGGATGAAGGAAATGATTTTGAGGAGACCTCGAGGAAGCACGAAGCTTCTTGGCACAAATCCTGTCGTGCAAAAATAAGCAACACTGTTTAAAACAGGAAAAGAAAGCCAGCAAGTGACAAACCCAGTCCTGTGAAAACACGGAAACTTGCAGATGAATCTAGCTGTGAGACAGATGAGATGGGCACAGGACCAACATGCTTATTCTGCAATGGATCTCCCGGTGCAGCAGGGCTTCATCATGCTCTTACTTTTTGCCCTGGGTGATAAAGTTCGTGCACATGCTCAGCAACTGAACGATCAAGAGTTACTCACAAAACTTGCTGTCAAAGACATGGTGGCAACGGTTTGTCATTATCACGCTAAATGCCTGTCTGCCTTCTACAGACGTGTACCAGCAAACCAGGCACAAGAATCAGAAGAAACAACAAACGGATCAACAGCACATGCTATTGCATTTGCTGAGGTTGTGGCTTATATTGAAAGCTTCCGAGATAATCCCCAAACAGCCCCTGTCTTTGGCATGACATTTCTACTTCGTCTATATACTTCTCGTCTCTCACATTTTGGTTTAAATGACCAAAAGGTACATTCTACACGCCTAAAAAAAAAAAAGATTGAAGCAGCCATATCAGATCTGAAGTGTGCATATCAAGGGAGAGACGTCATACTTGTATTTGACAAAGAGCTGGGTGATGCTTTGAAAAAAAGTGTGCGCTATTGATTCTGATGCTCTTCAATTGGCCAAAGCAGCCCAGATCATAAGGAAAGACATATTGAAGGGAAAAGGGGAATTCAAAGGAGTCTTTGAAGACACCTGCCAAGAACAGTCAGTTCCAGCATCTCTGAAAGTGCTCATGAGCTTTATCCTTGATGGCCCAACATCTATTGATCAATCAGAGTATGATGCAACACCTCAAAGACAAGCAGTTCTCACTCTTTTTCCCACTGATTGTTTTCAGTTGTCGAAGGATTGCAAAGGAACTGATTTTTTTCAGTTGTCGAAGGATTGCAAAGGACACAAAATTTCAGCACCACAAGAAAGACCGAGAAAACCTCTAGCACTTTATCTTTGGTCTGAAATTGCGCGCAGAAAGAAAGAAGGGACTCACTACCATACTTTCTGATCTTGGACTTGGGATTTCTTATGACAGGGTGATGTCAATTTCATCTGAGATAGCACACAAGTGTGTGCAGACGATTTGAGGAGGAAAAAAAAAAGTGTACCAACAAACATGACAAAAGGTTTGTTTGTAGCTGGTATAGTTGACAATATATAGACCACAGTCCCACTTCAACGACCTCATCAGGTTCTTTCCATGGGAACAGCATTTCCCTCATTTACCATAGACTCCGTGAAGATGATGGTGAACAGCAAGAGAGGCCACTTATTGAGGATGGAGCAAACAGCCGAAATCGCACCATTCCTTTGTTGCCACCTGAATACACCAATGTGTTTTTCCTGTGCCTGACCCACCCCAGAAACATCTGGTGCCTCCATTACCAGCAGGTAATCAGCCAGACATCAGTCCTGAGATTCAAAGCTGCACCAAGGAGTATGCCTGGTTGAAACATGTCTCAGCAGCACTGGAGACAGAGCCTGTGAACAATGAAGATGGAATTTCATGGGCTGTTTATCATGCATCTCTTCAGCTACAAGATGGCATGCCATCTGCCATCACTGGACTCCTACCTCTCCATGTGGACAATGCACACTCCACTTCCCTAATCAGACATGTCATGACTGGTAAAAGCAGCCACCCAACATCTCAATCCAGGACAAACACCTGTGCTTGGCATGGACCCAGCACTGTTCGCCTTGGCAAAGGAAATTCAGTGGTGCTGACCAGACACATTTGGTGAGAAACACTTTGTCATCATGCTAGGAGGCCTTCACATAAAATGGCAGCGTTCAAAATGCTTGGGGACTGGCTGAAGGGTTCAGGACGGAATACTGCCATCACACTAGCCGAGGCTGCATCCTCTGGTATTGCTGAGTTGTTAGCCAAAGCAGCTCATCTGACCAGAATAAGGCATGCCCACCAAGTTACGGCAGCTGCATTACACATTTTGCAGGGCGTGCATACACAAAAAATTCTGGAGTCAGACCCGAGTACTTCTTTGGGTTTCCACGACTGGAGCATGAAGATGGCAGATGAACAGCCACAGTTTGCATACTGGACTACGGCCCTGGACTTCCAGTTATGTATTTTTCAGCTTTTCTATGCAATCTGCACAGGACACTTCAAGATGTATGTCCAATGCCTGACTGTCATGAGTCGGCCGAATGTTCTCGAGCATTTAGGCAAATTAAGGATAGTGACAGGTATTGCCAACCTGCTGGTCCTGGCTAGAAGAGTGTCCACCATGAGACTGGCTATTAACTGGGTTGTCCAGCGGGCTAAAAGGAAGGCAATCGTGTCAGGTGACCGTCACGGGTAGGCGACCGTCAGCCTGCAGGCAGAGTACAGCGACCCTTCAGTCGTTCTTGTTCTGAGGCATGAATGGAAGGCTTCGGCCTATTGAGTAATTTGCACCTAGTCGTATGTAGAGGTAGCAAATACTTGACCATCAGTCCTGGCTGGTAGAGAAGTCCAGGCTGTTAGTATAATGGGTAGCTTTGGGGAATGGAACATGAGTTGAATAGGAGGTTATGCATTCACCACTTGGTACCCAAGTCCTTGTTGGTGCTAACAGTTGTGGTGTGTGTGTGTATGTGTAGGTGACTAGTGATTCCATTGGTGGAATAAAAATAACTGGGAGTTATTGGAACAAATCGTGTGATGTGTGTGTGCCAGTGATTCATTGGTTGAACCAGTTAAACTCGAGTTCTCTCTTGTTTGAGAATGGATATAAGGTGCCTGGAAAACCAGGAAGGGTGTGACTCACTTAAGAGAAAGTGAACTCGCCCGTCTTGCTGAGGGCTCAAGAAAATACAGCGTGAAGCAGAGGTTTGCTGTCACCTCATTGTCTCCTGGGTGGAGACGTAAGACAGTGGAGGTTGCTGTAGCCTCAGAGCCGACGACGAGAAGAATTGTCTCCCGTGTGTGGGGACGGTCGACAGCAAGACGTGTTAGCCTGTTGGAGCCTAGACAGGGGGCTGCCACACAACGGTGGGGTGTTTGCAGCCGGAGAAGACCTGTGGAGAGGCCAACAGGAGCCCTTTCCGTTGAGAGGGCGAAGTGCAGTGGAGTCCGGGAGACTCGGTCTGAGGGTGCAACGCGAGCTACGTTGCCAGTGTCCCCCAACTGGGATTTGGCCAATCGGGAGGACGCAATAGTGTGGCAGCTTTCAGCTCTTGGTCGCACAGTGTGATGAGAGAAACTGACAGTCAACCAAGAATGCTGGCAAGTTATGGACGTTTCATTTGTTCTTAAGTTTATAAATGTGCAAATGTAATAGTGAAATATTGTCCTTCCTGGTTAAGTAAGAATCACTGAAGAACAGGGGATGCGATTTATGAGATTGTCTGTATGGTGTTTACATTGTTGTATGATACAGATAATTGTGTTGTGTAGTGACGGGTGGGGGCTCGGAGTCAAGTTAAATAAAGTTGATTATTTTCTGTGAAATATTATTGGTTTCCCGTCACCTTTGTGCGGGCCCGATGTGAGTGACAGAGTGCATGTGCCTATGCGAGAGCGCATTTTGGTTGTGAAAGCGTAAATTCTTCTGTCTATAACCCCCTGCATCCCTGCATATGATAATCATATTTCAATAACGAGGGGGAGCGTCGGAGACCCGTCACAAATTGGGGGCTCGTCGGGATGAACATAAATGAGTCATAAGTGATTTTGATTTCTAGGTTTTGTTCAACTGGAAAATGATTTGAAATTTGTCGTAATTGTGGAAACCTAGATATTTTTCTTACCGGGAAAGACGTTAGTCATGTGTTGATTGTTTTGATCTTTTTTTTCATGACTGTGCCTTTGTTTGAACTGGCTTGACTGGGTGCTGTTGAGATTGATTGTGTGTAGCACAAGTGGTTGATCGCTTTATTTAGGAGTGATCGTGTGGATCGCTTTATTTAGGAGTGATCGTGTGGATATCGCTTGTTACTGTGGTTGTATTAGCTGGCTGATCGAGGGTTAGATAGCTTCAAAATGTCGAGTGAAGAGGGTACTGAGACAATGGGTCTGCTGAAAAAGATGACCTCATAGAAGAAGGAAAAGCTTTAGGACTAAAGGGTCCGGGACTGAAGGCATATGTAGATGAGAACTGGCCCCGTGTAATCGAGGCTCAGAAAATACAAAGGGAACGGGAAAGAACAGAGAGAAAGGAGAGAAAAAGAGGAAAAGAGAACGGGAAAAAAGAGGAGAGAGAGAAAGAGAGAGAGAGAGAAAGAGAACGAGAAAAAAGAGGAGAGAGAAAGAGAGAGAGAGAGAGACGGGAAAAAAGAGGAAAGAGAACGGGAAAAAAAAGGAAAGAGAACGGGAAAAAAGAAAAGAGAGAGAGAGAGAGAGAGAAGAGAACGGGAAAAAAGAGGAAAGAGAACGGGAAAAAGAGGAGAGAGAACGGAAAAAGAGAGGAGAGAGAAAGGGAAAGGGAAGAGAGAGGGAAAGAGAGGAAAGAAAAGAAGGGAGATAAGGCAGTTTGAGTTAGAAAAATTAAAAAATGGAGAAAGAACGGGACGTGGACGCAAAACCCCAAGCAAACTTTGCACCACATGTTAGTCCCTTGATCAATATGCCAAAGTTTGATGATAATCCAGACCATTTAGAGGATTTCATTTCGCAATTTGAAAGTATTTCCAAAGATCAGGGCTTACCCGAAGAACAGTGGGCCACAAATTTGTCCGCGCTGCTGACATCCAAAGCTAGGGATGCTTTTTTCTGCTTACCACTGGAAAAACAGATGGATTATGAGTCGGTGCGCGATGCTTTGTTTCAGAGGTACCAGGTAACCGCCGATAGATATAGGAAATTGTTCAGAGAAAACTGTTCGTAAATCAGGTGAGAGACACACGTACAGTTCCTTTATCGGCTTAGGGCTCTCTTTGACAAATGGATTAGGTTAGGAAACATCGAACAAACTTTTGAATCTTTGAGGGAGGAGATCGTTAAGGAGCAAATTCTCTCTACTTGTCGGAAGGATCTCACAGTATTCTTGCAGAAAGAGAATTAGGAAGTTTAGAGGAGTTAGTGAAAGTTGCAGACAGGTATGAATCTGCCCATGATCAGCGTAATGGGGTGAGGGGATCGAACCAGTCATCCCCGTAATGCCCAGACCACACAGGCAGGGAGTGATTCGCGACGACTCCCTACACAAAGGAGGCGAGACCACAGTTAGAAGCGGATTCTAAGTCCCGTGGCAACAGTGGGACTCAAGAGAATGTTAGAGTGAAACACACATGTTTTAAATGTGGGCGAGAGGGTCATATCGCCAAGGACTGTAGCGGACTGCTGCGAATACATTCGGTTGTTGCCGTTGATACAATTCAACAGGAAGGCAGAGTACCACCACCAACTACTAGGGCAGTAGTAAACGGGAAGCCTGTGACCTGCTTGTTAGATACAGGATTGACTCTGGCGGCAATGGTAGAACCCGGTTTAGTGAGAGACACAGACTACACAGGGGAAACCACCTGCGTGCGATATGCAGATGGAAGAATTAATCGGCTACCTTTGGTCCGTGTTAAGGTAGAGTCAGAGTTTGTCAGGAGTACTCTCACTGCAGCAGTGCAAAACAATCTTCCCTATCCAGCTTTGTTAGGGGGTAGATATATCCTCCCGAAGCCTAACCAGGCTGCCAGTCAAGTAGGGAAAGCAAGGATAGTGCAGGGTAGGGACTCCTACAGGAAAGTAAACAGAAAGCAGGTGAAGTGCGCAGGTGCGCGCTGGCAGTAGAGCTAGCGTTGACCATGAAGGTGGCCATGGTGGTGGTGCAGTGGACCATGAAGTCGGTCGTAGTGTTAGTTTACAAGGCCGTCGTGGCGGTGCCGTAGGCCATGGAGGTGGCCGCCGTCGTGGCGGTGCCGTAGGCCATGGAGGTGGCCGTAGTGGCGATGCCGTAGGCCATGGAGGTGGCCGTAGTGGCGATGCCGTAGGCCATGGAGGTGGCCGTAGTAGCGGGGCCGTGGGCCGGAGGAGACGGCCGTAGTGGCAGTGCTGTAGGCCATGGTGGTCATAGTGGTGGTTCAAAAAGTTGCTGGCGTTGCCGTGGTAGTCAGAAACGTAGGAGTCACGGTGGCAGACCTCAGGGTCGGGGCCAAAAGGGACCACAGAGTAACTGGAACCGGCAGCTGGGCTGGAACCGGGTGGCTGTAATAACGCATGGCAAGAAGGCCGAGGTGACCAGCCATCGTTAGAAACTGCCAAAGATAGTCGACTCATAGGAGCAGATAAGCCAGTGTTGGAAAGGGAGAAGAAAATAACGCCCATAAAGTAGTGGGCATAGGCACTGAGTGGGATTCGGACCAAGGAAGTTCCACACAGAAAAAGAAGATGGATTCGGATAAGATGAGTGAGGGATCATCTCTTAACATTTTGAAAAGGGAGATGATCGTCGTCGCAGTGAATGGGCGCGACAGCCCAGTTCACGTGATCTTCGCACTACAGACCCTGAGGCAATGGAAGTCAAGGGGATTGAATGTCAAGGAGATTTTGCCGAACAGACTAGAAGAGGATACACAGATTTTCACGCGCTCCTTTAAGGACTAAAATGTGTGAAACGTGCGCTGACTCTCTTGTAAAGCCTGGAATGCGCAAACTATCTGCCCCAGGTGCTATTGGCGAGCCACAAACAGCGGTCAAGATTGAGAGGGGCAAGAGTAGGTCAAGGGTTGGAAAAATGCCTTCGGAGTGTTGCTGTTGTAGTGTGAACAACAGAAGTAGAACAATAGTAGGAGCAAGGCCTTCAGGTGTCGCCGCCTTAAGTGTGAGCGGTAGCAGTGGGACAATAGTATGACCACTGCCTACGGGCTGCTGTTGTTGTGGCGTGAGCGATCATCCGTTACGGACAGCTACGGGGTAAATAATGTAGCTGGCTAGTTGGGTGTACACAATTGTGATGACTCTGGAAATGCTGTTTTTCTTTTCTTTTTATTTTTTGAAGGCCCATTGTAGGGCACAGTTGAGCCTATATTCATGTGTTATTTTTCATTTTTTGATACGCGTTTTTCAGTTGATGTTGCTTTTGTTCATTGCCCATTATGGGGCGGGGTTGAGTACATGCTCACGTGTTATGATTTATTTTTCTGGTTGATATCTGTTTGCTCATGTTGTTTTGTTCACTGCTCGGTAAAGTGTGAAAATGTCCTTAAGTTGTGAAATCAGGATAAATGTTTGATTTGCATATTGTGTATGAGACCGTGTGAGCAGATTGTGGCCACACGCTTGAATTTGATTTTGATGTTACGTACGTTGGGGCTCACGCTTGAATTTGAATCTTGTCTTTGTGGATTGTGGCCACACCCTGAATTTGAATCTTGGGTTAATCATGGCTTGCTATTATTAGAAGGGA
>JADBJO010008251.1:82500-85000 GCA_016801955.1 Conus betulinus | reverse complement strand
TGACTATCTGTCTGTGTATCTTGTCTGTCTGTCTGTGGTGTCTGCCTGCCTGCATGTCTGTGTGTGTGTGTGTGTGTGTGTGTCTGTCTGTGTGTTTGTCTGTCCCCCACCCTACCCCCCACCCCCACCGGCTCTCTCTCTCTCTCTCTCTCTCTCTCTCTCTCTCTCTCTCTCTCTCTCTCTCTCTTGCTTTCTTTCTCTTCCCCCTTAATCTTATTTTGTTTCTCTCTTCCATTACCTCTGTCTGCCTGTCTGTCTGTCTGTCTGTCTGTCTGTCTGTCTGTCTGTGCCTGCCTGTGTGTCTGTCTGTCTGTCTGTCTCTCTCCCTCTCGTCTCCCCTCCTCTTCTCTCCTCTCTCTCGTCTGCCTTATGGTCTTTCTCTTTCACCAAGTACTGCGTTATATTCCAATCTGCCCCTCTCTGTCTGTCTGTCTGTCTCTGCCTCTCTCACTCTCTCTCCCTCCCTCCCTCCCTCTCTCTCTCTCTCTCTCTCTCCCCCTTTCTCTTTCTACATGCACACCTACCTCTTTCTCTCTTTTCTCTTTCTCTCTCCCCCCCCCCCTTTCTTTTCTTTTCTCCTTTAGCCCCTCCCCCTCCTCCCATTCATCCCACTTCTCTCTCTGCTCCACTTTCTACTCTCTACACTTCCACTTTTTCCTTCTTCCATCCCCTCTCTCTTTTTCTCTCTGTCTCTCTGTCTCTGTCTCTGTTTGTTTCTGTCTGTCTGTCTGTCTGTCTCTCTCTCTCTCTAAGGAACGTTTCTTTTCAAGAATGTAGCCTGGAAACTCCCACTGAAGGCTGCAAGACCCCAGAGTCAAACCTAGGACCCCCCCGCGTCAAAAGCAAGACACTCCAAGTTCACAACGACCATCACAACATCTTGATCTGACACTCGAGCAAGGAGAAAGAACGCATTGATTCACTCTCTGCTTCTGCTTCAGTAACTTCGATTCGGTTTTCCATCATGAACACACACACACACACACACCACACACACACACACACACACACACACACACACACACACACCAAACACGCATATAGAAATACACACACGCGTGCATGTGCACGCACACACACACACACACACACACACACACACACACACACACACACACACACCACACACACACACACAGGCACAAACACATGCACACACGCACGCACGCACACACACATGCACACACACATGCACGCACGCACATACACATGCACACACGCACGTACATGCCAAACACTCACACACACACACACACACACACACACACACACACACACACACACACACACACACACACACAATCTCTCTATCTGTTTTCTGTTTTCTCTCTCTCTCTCTCTCTCACACACACACACGCTCATACACACAATCTCTCTATCTCTTCTCTCTCTTACTCACCCCCCCCCCACACACACACTTTTGAGGAGGAGAATGATTCAGATCATTCTCCTTACTACCTTTGTCTGCCTGGTGTGCATGCTCCAAATTGGCTGAGAGAAAGGGTCGTTTCAATGTGTCTGTCTGTCTTCAGCTTGGTGCGTTTGGCTGTGTGTCTGTATGCATGTATGTGCGCAGGCTTTCGTGCGTCCATGGGTGTGTGTGTGTGTGTGTGTGTGTGTGTGTGTGTGTGTGCGTGTGTGCGTGTGTGCGTGTGTATGTCTGTGTGTGCATGTTTGTGTGTGTGTGTGTGTGTGTTTGCGTAACTTTTGCACACTTATGTGTACTTAGAGGCTGCGAGAACCGCATCAAACTTTTCATACAGTGCCAGTTTGAAAGAAAGGAAGAGCTTCTGAATAGTATAACGGTTTTGTTTTCAAACAAGGGGTGGGTCCCATTCAGAGGTTCGTTGGCTGCTTTGTATCAAGTATGCTTTGATCTCCACTCGTCCGCATGAAAGACAGATAGAGGCGAGAGTCCTTGTGTTGGAGGTGTCCGCCAGCAGCTCTTTTGTCTGCGGCCTTCAAACACGGCGGTGGTAACAAAGAGGGGGCAGATGGGGCATGGGGCACTGCATGAATGTTCAAGGGCCTTAAGACAAGAGATCTCGAATGTAGAAGCAAGGGAGGGATGGTGATGAGGGTGGAAGATAATGCTTCAGCTGTCTTCATACCTTCATAACGCTAAGCATTGCCATGCAAGATAGCTTCTGTGAACAAGTTACAAGCAGGCTTGTGTAGAAAAAAAGTGAACATGAGTAAAAATGTTAAAATGTAGAGATACACATAGACAGACAGACAGACACACACACACACACACACACACACACACACACACACACACACACACACACGCGCGCGCACACACACATATTATTTTCATTCTCCTTAAAAAAAAAATCTAAAGTCAAACAATTCTGCTGTTGAACTGAGTATATGCTCTCGGCTATTCGAACAGCAGCGACTCACACGAACGCATATGGGTGACCGATTTCATTCGTTTCCGGCGAACGTGACCAATTTCATTGCTAACTCGAAAATAACTTAATGCCCATCTTCAGAG
>JADBJO010008251.1:57500-77500 GCA_016801955.1 Conus betulinus | reverse complement strand
TACTACAACTACTACTACTACTGCAACTAAAAAAAAAAAAAAAAAAAGCTGCTGCTGCTACTACTATTATCACAATCAACCCCATTGCCGTATCTTCACCATCATCAACAAAGAATGACAGTGATATTTCCAACGCGCTTCTTCCTAGAGAGGCCTGAAGTTGAATGGTTAAAGCGCTTTGACTATAGACCACGCCGCTGTTGGTTCACACTGCTCGTGATGTCGGATTTTGTACGATTTGAATTCAGTCTCTGTTCACCCAGCATAACACGGGCTCCTGATTCAATTCAGGGAAGATAAAGATGGTCAAAGGAGTGAGATGGGCACCGTCTTACGTAATGCCGTGCCTGAAACACGACGAATCTCTAATAAATCATTCTCTTACGGGTCATTGCGCTATGGGACGTTAACCCTAGCCTTTTAAACGTTTCTTTTTTTCATTTCTAGACAGATCCTCTTGGGGCAGGATATCTCGGGGGGTACACATTCTGCCTTGATTACTTTGGTAGATTTGAGCGCTGTGGCAGCCCAAAGGTAATACATCGTTTGGTGTCGCTCCGAGTGTTCCATTCAGCTGGTTCTTTCCTAGCGAAAAGAAGAAGAAGAAGAAGAAGAAGAAGAAGAAGAAAGAAGAAGAAGAAGAACGAACGAACGAACGAATGATTAAATGAGTTGAGCTTACTAAGGCCATTCTCATGCAGGGGTTACGGTGGGGGTGGGGCTGTTCGAAAATGAATGTCAAGGAATGCACACAACCAATGAATGTCAGAAAACAATATCGCCATGAGGAAACCAAGTCACGGAAATAATTCCAAAAAGTTTATCCACAGTCAGGAGGATTTCCGTTCTCCACGGCTTAATTGCTGCTGAAAGTCAGTTGCATATTTTCTATGTCAATTGAATGAACGTTTTCCATGTTTGTTATCATTTCTTGTAGGTGCAACATAATGTCATTGAAGAGTCACGTTCTCTGGAGGGTCGTTCTGTTGTTCATTCGCTGAAGAGGAAGAGGAAGAACACAGTAAACTCTCTCTCTCTCTCTCTCTCTCTCTCTCTCTCTCTCTCTCTCTCTCTCTCTCTCTCTCTCTCACACACACACACACACACACACACACACACACACACACACACACACACACACACACACACTCACACACACACACGTCTCCCCGACGTCTTCATTTGGTATAAAGTCTGACCATTTAATGCCTAAGATCTTACGTAGGCACTTACTGTCAAAACCGCTAGTTCCTTCCCCTGGGTGGTCTTCAGTTTCACAGCCATATAAAAGCGTTGAAATCACACTGGAGTTACATTTCAGTTTGATTCCAAGGAAGAATTTCTTGCTGTTCTTGCTGTTCCATATTTTGTTCAGCTGAGTGAATGCTGATGTTGCCTTTCTAATACGACACTTCAGTTCACACCGGACACCAGATGAGGCGGAAGCCCTATCCCTCCTGCTCCCAATCAACACCGATGACTTCACTGAAAAGAAGATCAGGACAGCCATCAAGACATTCAACAACAATAAGTCCCCTGGATTCGATGGAATAACAGCGGACATGCTTAAAGGTGGTGATGGCTGCATCGTCTCTTGGACGAGCAGTCTCTGTAACCAGGTTTGGAACTACGGCGTCGTCCCAGAGGGTGGGAAGAATGGCGAAGTCGTCTGCGTTGATCTTGACCTACGATAAAATCAGTAACATAAGATTATTAGGGTCACAGGCAAGCGCGAAGGAAGCACATCCATTTTTATATCGTGAATGACGTTCTCAGCGGAAATCATTGAAAACAAGTGATATGATTGTTGGAGGGGGGGGGGGGGGGGGGGGTTCATTTGATTTATGATTAATTTCATGTTAATCTTTGGCTCAGTTGATGCTACCGCTTAAAACTCGTCACGAATAGATAGTGATTTGATGCATAGTCCTCATAGCGGCGTGTGACCTGCGCTTGAACAGAGCCGAGAGGAGACGGTGAACATCTGGACTTAGGCGTGAGGGAGGCGGGTGGAGATGGATGGGGAAAAGAAGGGTGAACAGTCAGAGGAAGGAGAGGGATAAGGAGAGACTACGTGGAGAGGGTGCCGGCCAGGTTAGGGTCGGGTGGAGAAAGAACATGCTAATGATGCGAGCAGTCACAGTCCGCAAAGATGTAGGTCACGCCGCCCCAGACAGGGACAACAGCGGCGTCGGAACCGGAAGTGAGAAACCCGTCAGTTTTAAGGTAATGAGGCTTCGGAGACAAGACCCTTCAACGAATTATCTCCCAGTCTGAGACGGAAATCGAAGGGGAAAATGTGGGCAGGGGAAGTTGGGGAAGGAGGGGGGGGGGGGGGGGAGAAAGGGGAAGGAGGAGAAAAGAAGGCACGGCGGAGAGGGAAAGGGTGAGGAGGGGAGGGGGGGGGGGAGGAAGGAAGTTCCGAGATAAACCACGTGGTCCACAAGACGAATGGCCCGCCAAATGCGCACCAGTCACGAGAAAGTTGACATTACTCGGGCAATCGCATAGCTCGACACACATGAACTTGGCACACGAAGAGAGAGAGAGAGAGAGAGAGAGAGAGAGAGAGAGAGAGAGAGAGGAGAGAGAGAGAGAGAGAGAGAGAGAGAGAGAGAGAGAGAGAGAGAGAGAGAGAGCGAGCGAGCGAGAGAGAGAGAGAGAGAGAGAGAGAGTAGTTCAACTTCTTTCTTTTTATGATCCATGTTCGTTTCCGACAGCAATCCAAACATATATTGTTTCACAGAACAAGCGGACTGACGGAAATCTTTTCCAGACTCTCTCTCTCTCTCTCTCTCTCTCTCTCTCTCTCTCTCTCTCTCTCTCTCCACTCCCCCCCCCCCCTCCCCCCACCTCTAAACCACTCCACATTCCCAATGCACTGTACGAGGGAGAGGCTTCGGTCCTCCTTGAGACCCTACAGCTTTGTCCTGGATTATCACTCGCCTTCAGCAAGAGTCCACCCCCCCCCCCCCCCCACTTCTATTGTTTATGGCTTGTTTGTCCGTCTGCCAAGGAGTTAGTGCGGAAAGTACAGAACATAATTATTCCAACAAAACATGCTTCTTCGAAAAAAAGATGGCCCGGTTACAAAAACACTAACTTTTGATGCGGATCCGTATCAAAATACGGGTCCAGGATCCGTCTGACCATGTCGGGGATCTGCGCTCTCCCGCGCGCCGGTCTAGCCGTTTACTGCAGTGGTGGCAGTGATAGTGTTTATTTTGGACGTTGGTAATGAAGGGTTACACGTAGTTCTGTCCAGAACTGGGCCAGGCATCAGTTAAACCTGATAGTGGAAAGAAGAAGAAGAGACTATATGCATTTTTCAGAAGCAGACAGTGTACGTGTGTATTCACTTTCTGTTCATGCCAGTTTGTCAGGTTCTAAGGCCGCTATCCGCTCGACGTATCTCCCATTCAGAGCACCTCTGTCTCTTGCAATCTCCTTCATTCACGACGGACGTGCACTCGTGAATGTTCTTTTCTTTTCTTTCTTTTTTCTCTCTGCTCCACAGCATTTGTCAAAGAAACTGCAAGGCATACACTGTAACATTTTCTGAACTGGTTCTTGGTGTGCCACCTCCACCTGCTTCAATGTCATTTACTTACAGAGAAGCGGGTGTTTTGTTTACCTCTCGATGTACAGAGAAAGACTTCAACTGCAACAGTGATCACGAATTCTTCTGCTTCTCCAAAAGCAAACCTGATCTGAATTCACAAAGCTTCTATGCGAAAATAAACAAGACACCTTATTCTTTTGAAACTATTAGTGCATTGATAAATTTTGCTTTAGATGTAACTGGTATCATAGGGTTCAATTTAGCAGAAAAAGAACTATAAAAACCCCGTTTTCCTTGTTCAAACATAGGAACGAAACAAATCAATATTTGACACCGATGACACAGTCTTGTGCCAAATTCCGTCATCGAATATATCAAAGTATAATTCACTCCCATTTAGAACGTCAGTATGTAGAATGGGCCTACAAAGAGATCTGTTCTTGATGAATGCAGTACTGGGGCCGCTTTTGTACTTCCTTCAGGTAAAATAAAAGAACGGTCACTAGGCCTACTACATGATTTATAACAATTTGCGAGTTGTTGTTCTTGCTGTTGGTTGGGTGGTGGTGGTCGTGATGGCGGTGGGTTTTCTGGTTGGTTGTTTTTTTTTTCACTGCGTTCATGTAAAAAAAAAAAAAAATTGAAGATCTTTTGATGCACACACACACATACACACACTTACCCCTCCATTTTTTTTTTTTTTGTATGTATACTTGTTTCATTGCCTACTGTTATTGCTTCCCTTAAATGGACACACTGGAAAGACTCCCAAGATAAACAAGTATATCAATTACACGTAAATGTATGATTATGCCCTCCTCTTCCACCTGAACCCTGATCGCATCCCCTGACCTTCGCCGTCTACTTCCACACACACACACACACACACACACACACACACACACACACACACACACACACACACACACACACAAGCGCGCACGCGCGCACACGCTCATGTGCGAACGAATACATGCAGGCGCAGGCGTGCCTCCACGCGCGCACGAATCCCGCTCGCACACGCGCTCGCACATAAACACACACACCTTTTTGGCGTTCGTATTGTTGGATATAACTTAGTGAACAAACGTGAAAGTATGAACACATGCGCGCGCGCGCGACACACACACACACACACACACACACACACACACACACACACACACACACACACACACAAAACAAGCGCGCACGCGCGCACACGCTCATGTGCGCACGAATACATGCAGGCGCAGGCGTGCCTCCACGCGCGCACGAATCCCGCTCGCACACGCGCTCGCACATAAACACACACCTTTTGGCGTTCGTACTGTTGGATATAACTTAGTGAACAAACGTGAAAGTATGAACACATGCGCGCGCGCGCGACGACACACACACACACACACACACACACACACACACACACACACACACACACACACACACACACACACACACACACACACACACACACACACACACTACACACACACACACACACACACACACACACACACACACACACACACACACACACACACACACACACACACACACACACACACACAGACTCGCGTGTCGAATTTATTATCTAACTGTATTTAGACCACGAAAAAAATAAAGGTTCAATATCACTTAACCAACATCACGTGAAATCAAATAAAGAGAATAAAGGCTCGCACACTCCCATGATTCTTTTAGGAGGCTGAAAATACTTGTAAAAGCAACCGCCACATCAAAAGTTTTTAGATAGCAACTGAGGAATGTAAAGTACAATAAACGGTAGACGAGAAAGTTGTGTGTGTGTGTGTGTGTGTGTGTGTGTGTGTGTGTGTGTGTGTGTTTTTAAAGAACAAATCTCCCTAATTTCAACTGTTGACGTTTTCAAGAAACTGCAAAGATCAGACATTGTTTGGGGTGATTTATTTTAATTTATGGGTGTATGTCTGAAGATGTTATCTTTTATATTTCTACTTTTTACAAGAAAATGTTGCTTATTTTGTTGTTTCATAATTTTCTTTTGCTTCTTAGGTGGCACCTTTAATGTTTTCTTTCTTTAAATTCAATAAACATGCTATAGTATAGCACACCAGCCTTTTTTCTGGAATAGCATTCAGTTTAAAACCTAAAAGGCAGCTGAGTGAAATTTGGACTCTCTGAGGTCACCGAGAAAAAAAAATGTGTTTCGAAATATTAGTGTCAGACCAGTAGTAAATGTGTTTCGAAATATTGGTGTCAGACCAGTAGTAACGATAAGTTAGTTTATTACTTTCTTTTTGGAGATGATCACTTCCATGGAAGTTACAAGCGTGTTGAAGGTTCACTTTAAGAAGCATTTATAATTTTCATATTCACTTATCGAAACACACGCTGTTATTTTACACAGACCCATCTACCACTGATGATGTGAATGTTTGTCTCTCTCTCTCTGTTTCATCAGTCTAAGACATAAAAGCAAGCTTTCTTTATAATTCAATATTGTTTATGATTTATATATATACAAAAACTTCTGAAGATCTGTCTCAATGGAACTCGGCTCCAAGAGCGCACCCAAGTCAATAATATTACAGAAATGATTTTTGCGGATAGTTCAGTTCTCTCATTGCAAGTCGATTTTCAGTTTATGGCGATGACACTGGAAACGAATAAGGGGACATGATGAGATGGCTGAAAACCTGTATGTTATGCTGTTCTTGCTCCTAATGTTTCTTAAAGGTTCTGTAAAAAAAACGACATTTCGCACTCTGTGTTTAGTCTAGTTTTCCTCTCACGCTTGCAATTACCTGAAACCCATGTAGCCTTTCTACAAGGTGTCTCTTTTGAAGAGAAGACCTGTAATCCCAGACTTTGTCAAACCCAGTGTTAAAATACAACACTACAGATACGATTAATCCAAAGAGAACGATTTGCATTAACATGTATGTCATAAAGAACAGCTTATGAATGAGAAGAATATACGCAATCACTTGAAATCAATGAACACCGAAAGCGCATCAAGCTGCAATTAACCCAAACAGAAACAGGAAATAAACCAGTTTCCTGTTACAATAATTATGACAGTCAGTGTGTTTCTGCACATGTCAAACAAGTATTACAAGAACTTTTTTGTTGTCTGGGTATTTTCAGCAATACCCAAGCCCTCGTAACCCCAGACATCACAATCGTATAGAGTACAACCAGAAAGTATTGTTTTCTGTAATTAAAAAAAAAAGGAAATCTTCTCCAGGTAGTCTTGACGTCTGGCAGACTTTACCAAAAAGAAGATATGTCGTGCTTGTTTTCTTTCTTTTTTTTTTTTTTTTTTTTTTTTCCCCCATTCCCTTCATAGCTTCTTTTCCTCAATAGAAAAGTCAAGTCCCAGATCTCTAAAAGAACTTACTTTTCAGCGTTTTGTTGCCATACGCAAAAATATCATATACGTTGTTTATGCTATGGAATACCAGTACATTTTTTTTACATCATCAATATATTCACGTTTTCATATTCCAAAATGATCATGCAACACATTCAAAACGCTGTGTAAGCAAACTTCTACATTTGATGGTGAAGACGTACCATCTGCGTACAATCAAAATCATTAGGCTGACTGAATTTCTTAAAAGCACATCATCCACATTTAGTTCTAAGTCTTAGTTAATATCATTTCTATCAAGCAAATGCAGTTCTAACTGATCAATCAAAACAATGACAGCAGCAAGAACACAAGATTGTCTTTTTGTTGCATCCTCGACAAATTCCCAATTATTTTGACCACATGATGCATTATTGTTATTGTGCATAGTTTAAAAATACTGAGTATTTAACAGTTTTACCATTCAATCTTTCTTTCAAACGTTTATAGACAGAGCCTGTCGCTGAAGTAAATCGAAAGATTTTCTGTGCACGCACGCACGCACACACACACACACACACACACACACACACACACACACACACACACACACACACACACACACACACACTCTCTCTCTCTCTCTCTCTCTCATAGCGCGCGCGCGCGCGCGCACACACGCACGCACGCACGCACGCACGCACGCACAAACACGCACACACACACTATGTAACAGACCTCCCTCCCCCCCCCCTTCCCTCCCCCCCCCCCCCCGCCCCACCACCATTCTTAACGGCACAAGAATGTATAAGCAAGAATCGAAGTTCCGAAAGAGAAGGGAGGGTGGAGGGAGGACGGAGTGAGTGAGGGGGTAATGGACGGGAGGAAAGAGCGGGCGGCAAGGAGTGGGGGAGTGGAAGTGTGTGTGTGTTTCTGTGTGTTTGTGTGTGTATGGGTGCGTGCGTGTGTGCGTGCGTGGGTGCGTGTGTGTGTGTGTGTGTGTGTGTGTGTGTGTGTGTGTGTGTGTGTGTGTGTGTGTGTGTGTGTGTGTGTGTGTGCGCGCGTGCGTGCGTGCGTGCGTGTGTGTGTGTGTGTGTGTGTGTGTGTATGTGTGTGGTGTGTGGTGCTGGTGGTAAACGCTAGAGAGAAATGGTGTGGGGAGCAGACTAGCGCTGACCACACCTGCTTATTCTGTTTTCATAAAGACGTTTCCTTCAGGAAAACTGTGTAACTGCTATCATTGAAGATCACGACTCTTTTCCTTGGATTGCAAACTGTGAGCCACGCTTCCTCTAAAGATCACGACCGTGCCACCTGTTTCCGCTGGGAAAAAAAACAATTGTCATAGGTGTCATCTCCAAAGATTGTAACTGTTTCTCTATCGTCTTTGAAGAAAACAGTCATTATGCTTAAGGAAAACAGCTGAAATAGAAAAAAAAAATCGTTGAAATTCTAGGATCGCGACTATCTTCCCTATTCAGTTCCTTGCTCCGCCGTAGTGTCACCTGTGATAACATAGCACGTGTTCTTGTCAGAAACGAAAATACTGATGATAACTGACTTTTACTTTTGTCGCCGTTTTCCTCGAATTAATACTAGTTTCGCCTCAGAAGAACACAACTAACAGTCATGGTTGTCCTTGAAATAGGGCAAACAGTTGTGATCTTGAGAGAAAACAGCTGTTATCCTACGGAAACAGTGAGACATTTGTGATCCAAAGGAAAACATTAGTAACTCTGAGAGACAAAAGTAACACAGCCTGTTTTTTTTTTTTTTCTTATTCTGCTAATTTCCTCAAAGATGATAGGTCTTTTCCTGGAGAAATACGCTACAGTGCTGCCATAAAATGGTACAATATAGCGGGGTTGTGGGAGGGCAGTTAAAGCCAACAGAAAGACACACCACAGAGACACTGACGAAGACAACAGACAGGGGCAGCAACTGTTGAATGCCGATGGCCCTTTCTACTATTCATCAGAAAGAGCGCAGGATTTCGGCCTGTCACCTAAACCGGCAAACACGTATCACTATTTACAGGCAGCTAAAAGAGACCGACCGACAACCAAATGTGTAAAATCCAGATTCTAATTCAGATACTTTCCGTTGAAAAAAATCCACTTCATGTTCCCATACAAACGTTGTCCTTAAGGGCTGCAGGTGAGAAAGGATTTTTTTCCCTCTTTCTTTTTCTATCTTTCTCACTTGTTCTTTTCTTTTCTTTCTTATTTGATTTTTTTTTTGGTATTGATATATTGTGTCACTTCAATGGTATTGCTCCTACGCTACTTATTCCGGCTCCCCGTTCACTGCCACAGCCTGACGCGTCCCACCAAAGCCTCAGCACTGTCGATCCGCAGGGCGTGGGCAATGTCAAGTCATTATAAGGCAACCCACCAGAGTAGACATTGCACTGCTGCCGGGTCGCTTCGATAGAAATGATATCTTTACTGATTATGTCTAGCCTTGGCCTTATTCCCCATGCACCCCAAAAAATCATCAAAACTTTATATCAGACGACAGACTTAAAACACAAAACAAAGTCTAATCTTTAAAGGAAAAAAAGGTAACCCTCCTGCCAGTTCAGACACACACACGCTCACACACACAAAGCAAGCTTGTTCATATATCTATACAAACAGAGAGCGAGTATACCGCAATTACCTCCCATCCCTGTTTCGGAGTCACTTCCCCCAATCGAACTGGATTGTTCAAATAAATACAGACTTTTTGGTAAGATAAAGTAGGTGTTTGGGAGGTTAATTAAAACAAAATGAAGATGAAGTAAATGTATATCATAAATACGAAACTCTAGTTGTATGAAGAAACTAAGGTTAATTAAAACAAAATTGAAGGTGAAGTATATGGGAAAATATATATCATAAATACGAAAACCCTTCTCTAGTTGCATAAAGAAACTATCGCAATTCCTGTCGAAAGCTGATCTATATGTATCGCCTGCTCCGACCCTTCGCTACTTGCATGAAGAAAACTATCGCAATTTCTGTTGAAAGCTGATCTATATGTATCGCCTGCTCCGAGGCTATCGCAATTCCTTTCGAAAGCTGATCTATATGTATCGCCTGCTCCGAGGCTATCGCAATTCCTGTCGAAAGCTGATCTATATGTATCGCCTGCTCCGAGGCTTCGCAATTCCTGTCGAAAGCTGATCTATATGTATCGCCTGCTCCGAGACTTTTTGTCCGGTGGATCGGATTCTTCCGAGAAACGCGCTGATCGTGGGTGTGCTCTTGGCGTCAAATAGAGACACACCACAGTCCGGAATTCTGTGGTGTTCCGACCACCAAGGGTTCGAAAAAGAATCCAACAGCACCCCCAAAGCAGCCAGCAAAAGGTAGTAGAATTATACAAAACGAAAGTGTGGAGAGGAAAAAAGTTATTGAAATCTAAAAACATTACGCAAACAGTATAAAATGCAAGGGACAATCTTTGAACCTGTGCTTGAGGATCCATTTAAGGATGCAAGGGAGATCAAAAGATATGGAACAGTCTGAGTGGTCAGCTCTGCTGTTCAATAACCCAAGCATTGTCAGCGGCTAAGAATTGTGTAGAACAACCTTTTCCTTGGATCTTAAATATATAAGGTTAAAGATGAAAACCAAACAGGAAGTTTAAACAATCAGGTTTCTAATTCAGCTTCTTTCTGTGCAAAATTGTGTACAAAGATGAAATTGTTTTTCAGGGCTGGAGGTCAGGCAGGCAGTCTTTACTATGTTCAGGCATAAATCATTCTCCAAGCAGCAAGAATATAAGAGTCCTCTGACTGCTGGGAAGTTCCGTCGGACTTCGTACTTTTCAACTGTCACCTGTCTTAAAACACAAAACGAAATAAGTCCAAGGAAAAAGAAAAATCCCTACCATGGTTAAAAAAACAAACAAAACAAACAAAAAACACACACACACACACACACACACACACACACACACACACACACACACACACACAGAGAGAGAGAGAGAGAGAGAGAGAGAGAGAGAGAGAGAGGAGAGAGAGAGAGAGAGAGGAGGGACACTCAAACACACACTCTCTGTCTCTGTCACTCACACACACACACACACACACACACACACACACACACACACACACACACACACACACACACACGCACACGAACGCACACACACACCACACACACACACACACACACACACACACACACACACACACACACACATACATGCACGCACATCTACTGTATATCTATCTATCATAGATAGGGGCCAGCTTGAAATTAGATCAAGGGGAAAATGCGGGAGATCAATGGTCAGTTGATAATGATAGAATGTTGCTCAACGGAGAGAGAGAGAGAGAGAGAGAGAGAGAGAGAGAGAGAGAGAGAGAGAGAGAGAGTCACGCTGACCCAGACAAGGACAACAGACCATGGAGTGTGTATGCAACAAAGGTGATTGATAGTCAGTCGACTTAGTAGTAATGGAACTTCGGAAACAGCCAGTCTCGCCACTAGACTTCCCCACACTCCTTTGTTACTCATCCCAGTCCACCTTCTACCCTTCACCACCACCCCCTCGCGCTCCCCTCCTCCATACACACACACACACACACACACACACACTCACACACCTTCCTCTTCTCGTCTTTCTCTTTGAGAGGTTCTGAAGAGTGGAAAAGCTGCCCAAAATAACCGACTGTCGGTCAATTTACGAAGGAACTTTGCCTTCTTTGCAGCTGTTTTAGCAGTGCAGTAAAATGACTGACAATCAGGTAAAATACAAATGGACAATGTTCTCTCTGTGGCTGTTTCAGTAATGTCCAACGGTCGGTCAAACTACGAAGGGATGTGTTCTTTTTTGCAGCTGTTTTAGAAGTGCACAAAACCGTAGACAGACGGACAGACTTCAAAGGAACAACACCTGCTCTGTAACTGTTTTGAGCAGTGTCCAAAATAAACGACTGTTGGTCAAACTATAAAAGGACGATGCCTGCTCTGTAGCTGTTCTATCAGTGCCCAGAATAACCGACTGGTAGTCAAACTGCGGAACCATCCAGCTATCAACAGGAGGAGTGGCATGAGACTGGATTAAGTTCTCCTCTAAGTTCATCAAAACATGTGATTCTGATTGACCTCATGTGCTATATGAAAGCAGAATAGAGCAATATCACATCCACAACACTGGTAAGTATGCTAGAGTAGTCAGCAACTCTTCCAAGCCAAGGTCATCGCTATAGCATTTGAAGCCAGAAGAGGGGGGGGGGGGGGGGGGGGGGGGGGGGAGTTGTAGGCTCATTAGCCTATGATTTAATGAACGAGCTCTGGATATCTGGTCAGAAGAAGACCAGAGCCCCCAGAATGATGGTAGAGGCAACTGAAAAGAGTTCCAGCTAGATCTGGTCGAAGACGAACGAAACAGAACTTCATCAACTTAAATTTCCGAATTGGAATAGGTATTCCACGATGTTTGGATAAGAAATCCGTCCAAAAAGGCAACGTTTGAAGACACCCACCATTCCAGAACTTGCTGGTTCAAATCCTGAAAGCGCCATTGAAACAAAAATCTGGCCGCAGAAAGACATCTGGCAGTCACGACCTGGATGCAGCCTGGCTCTCTCAGAATGTCAGGAGTTCAGGGCTGAAACACTTGTCTGAGTGGGGTTCTTCTCTGAAGACCTTCTACCATTCAAGCTCTTCCTTGTGTTTCTCGACTAATTATTAATTATTAGAAAAAAAAAAAAAAAAAAAAAACTTTCTTCTCTGAGGCCCTACTTCATTCAAGCTCTTCCTTGTGTTTCTTCCTACTGATTATCAATGAGTAAGAAAAAAAAGAAGTTTCTTTCGTCCAGGTTTTTGCTGTCTCAAACGCACAAAGTAAACTGGTAGAAGCTAGGCATACTTGATTAAAACAATGGATCTCTCAGTGGGAAGTTCTGGCTGGTCTCCAACTGCGCTATTACACAGTGCCGCATTTTGTTCTGCTTGCATACCTTTGAGGCCAAAATACAAATACACTAAAACACCAGACCAAGTAGAGCTTATTGTAAAAACAAAAAACAAAAAAAAAACAACAACAACAAAACAAACAAACAAAAAAAAACAGCAACAATAGCAACAAAATACGGACCACGCGATTCAAATTTTCGTCAATATGTCCCATTTATATGTAGCGAATAAGAAGTAATGAAAATGCACAGGTAATACTCTCCATATCAAAATGGCATGAAAATATCAGTTCCATGTGTTCTGGTTTGTGTTCAGCAAGGTAGTATTCTGTGTCTGTCACCTTATATGTTGGGAGGTTTTGTGTTGACTTTGTCAAAGGGTTTTATCCGGGACAATTACTTTGTTTCCATAGTTTTTTTTGCCCACCTATTTAGTACAGAGAAACACAAAACACAAACAGCAGACAGTAGTAGCAGCATGGTATACTCCATTGTGACAATATCCCTCTGTGTAAAAAATCTGGCTGTTTTGCTCATGGTCAAAGAGGGGCATGTAGTCAAAACGGTTATAGCGTTTGCCAGCGGAGCTGCCGGTCGTGAGTTCGAGCCACCCAACAGTCATA
Source organism: Conus betulinus (assembly GCA_016801955.1). NCBI lineage: Eukaryota > Metazoa > Mollusca > Gastropoda > Neogastropoda > Conidae > Conus > Conus betulinus. The sequence goes on along the minus strand of JADBJO010008251.1, from coordinate 64,088 downwards.
ATGGGTACCGGGTTCAGTTCAGGGAAGGTTAGAAGAGAGCGATGGACTCTGCCTTTCAATTTGCAGTGCAGGCACGGTACACTCTGACAGTCTACTGTCCCTATGGCCTGTAGGCTATGGGAACTTTGATCCTTAACCTTAAAAGTGCATGCTGATCATGACCTTTCCATTTATGATCTTACCTGAGAGGCTAGTACTCAGACAATCAGCTCAGCTCAGGTGGAATGGAGAAAACTGTTTGCCTTCTGTGAAGCTCTAACCAAGAACCCGGGATTACCATAACGTTTAATTGCCAGGCGGGACTGGTATTGGAAAAGAGTAGTCAAGTCACTTGAAGTTATGAGCTTGGGAGAAAAGCCACTCTTCCTCTCCTCCCACCTCCCTACCCCATGCAACACCACTTCTTTTTTCTCCCTTCCTCGAATGATCTAACCTTCGCCCCATTGTCCCCATCCACCCGGTTCCTCTCTACACCTTTCAGAAGGGACGACAATGATACCACGGTTTAAAGGAATTGCAAAATAGCATGGCTGACTGGACATTTGTCCAAGAACTATGTTCTTTTGTTCCATTCTCTTTAGCCTTTTTATCACCCAGGGCTGCAAACTCCCTCTTGGTTCTTCACATTATGTTTTCTCATTGGTGATTGATAAATGGGATAGGGACCGACCGAGGCGTGGGGCTGTGAGGATGTAATGGGGAATGGGAATGAGGGGGGTAGAGGGTGGCAAGATGGGAAACAACTATGCTATTTCAAAACCAGGCTTGTCCGCAACATTTAGTACGATTTTCTTAATGATTATAATTGTAACTGAACAGCATCGCATGGAGAAAGCGATGATGAGAGATGGGGGTTGAGATGGGGGTGGAGGGGCGAGGGTGGACAGGGGTAGGGGAGACACATGGGTTGGGGTGGGTTCAAGTCATCGAGGAGGAGGAGGAGGGGAGGGGAGAGGGTATTTGAACTTCTTTATGAATCCTTGCCTACCCCCCGACAATCCCCCTCTCCCCGCTTCGCCCCATCGCACACACACACACACACACACACACACACACACACACACACACACACAGAGAGAGAGAGAGAGAGAGAGAGAGGACAACACACACACACACACACACACACACACACACACACACACACACACAGATACAGGCACACACACACACACACACACACACACACACACACACACACACACACACATATTCGCACACGTGCCCGCGCGCACACACCATATACACATCCCCCCCCTACACACACACACACACACACACACACATCTTACTGAAGAAGAACGTCAGAAGAGATCGAGGAAAATGAGTCTTAAAGTAAATGAAGGAAGAAATGAAGAAGCAAGACACCGCTGTTCTCAAATCCTCTGCCACTGCCCTCATCTCTCCTGCTACCCCTCTCCCGCCATCTTCTCCCCCTCTCAAATCCCCCTTCCCCGATCAAAGACACTGTCCCTTCCAACCACTGCCCCCCACCCCCCTTCCCCAGTCAAACACACTGACAAAAATGTAAGTGAAGCAGCCAAAGTGGAATCACGAGCAAGTCTATTTCTTTGCTTATTCATACGTAGCCCCTAAATCATTATGTAAAGGCATGTGAATGTGTAACTAATAAGGAAACATAAGACTAAAAAATATATGCAAGTACATCACGAATTCCTTTTCTAACTCGTTACTCTTTTCCATTGACATGAAGCAAGTGTTGTGACCATGTCCCACTGAATAGACAAGACAATTTCTTTTCTATATGTAAGTATTGATGTGCTTTCTTTTACATACAGATTTTGCATTAATCGACGTATGATCTATAACCAAAATAAAACGTTTTATAGGAAAGCTAGATCATAACATGATATGAGAACTTAATTTGAATAATGGCCCTTACAACTCGGTAATACAAAGAAAGGTTAATGTGGCACATGGAAACGTTCCAACAACAAGCAAAACTTCTATTAAGCAGTAATAATTGCTGCAGCATCTGGATCAAATACCTAGAGAGAGAGAGAGAGAGAGAGAGAGAGAGAGAGAGAGAGAGAGAGAGAGAGAGAGAGAGAGAGACAGACAGACAGACAGACAGACAGACAGACAACAGACAGAAACAGAGAGAGAGAGACAGACAGACAGACAGAGAGACAGAGAGAGATAGAGAGAGAGAGAGAGAAAGAGAGAGAGAGAGACAGAGAGAGAGACAGACAGAGACAGAGAGAGACAGACAGACAGACAGACAGATGGACAGACAGACAGACAGACAGAGGGGGTGAATAGAAAGGAAAAAAGGGTAGTAAAGGATGGGGGGAGGGGGATTGTCACAATGACCCAGACAAGGACAGCAGACCATAGAGTGTAGTATGCAACAGTCGCGACTGGGGGTACTGGAAAGCAGACGACATTTCATCAGTGGAGGCAATGCGGTTTCATCGGCAAACACCACTCCTCCCCGCCCCCCCCCCCTCCCCCTCCCCCCCCCCCCCCCCCCCCCCCCCCTCCAATTATCTCACCCACTGTCTGACGAGGGACAGAGCTGGGGGAGGGAAAGGATCCCAAAATAACCGACCGTCTGTCAAACCTCGCCAATTTCACAGCTGTTTACCTTCCACTGTCTATTGGCTGGACAGTCTTTGTCTGTTTTCCGTTAGCGTATGTTATGTAGGGGATGGAGAAAAAAAAGGAAAAAAAGGGGGGTGGGGGGGGGGGGGGGTAGGTAGAGGGGTGTTGCTTAAGTTGAAGTGTAAGGAGGTCAGAAAAGGGGGGAGGAAGGGAGCAGCAAGTGCAAGATCTGGATTTGTTGAAAGGGGCTGAAGCAGGATAGGTAGATAATGATTCTGGTATTTTGATTCTTTGATAATCCTATGAGGTGTTCAAGGTTTGATGACAGAACCTTGCATTGTATACCCAGACAGATAGACTATTCAGTAGAACAATAAATGAATGTTTTTTTTTGTTTTTTTTTTTTTACAAACAAACTGATCCTGTATGCCATTACATGACTTGTGGTGAAAAGCAAAGCCCCTTGCGAAATAAAAACTATTGGGTTTTCTTCTAAATGTGAAAACACTTTGAAAATGAATGGAGAGAAAAGCTTTCAATACAGAGAAATTATAACATTACGTAAGCGCAAAGCAACATATGTTATATAACCATTCCGTTTCATGGAATGGACACTTTTTATTTTTGACTGCGTCACCGAAGGACGTGCAGTGCTCTTGTGCTCGATATGGTCCAGACTTTCCTCAGTCATCTTCAATGTCTTCATCACGGAGACACTGTCGTCTATCTTGTCCCCATCTTTGACAAGTGCTGATGGAGGACTGTGGAGAAGAGTTATCCGGGATGTCTGAAGAGCTCTTCTATTCTTTCTTTCTTTTACTGAGTATCACCCACTGTCTGGCCTGGAAAATACTCCTGGGACAATCAACTGTCGACAATGGTCTGTAGACTGGCATTTGCTCTACACCACCGCAGAGGTAAGAGTCTTCAGACAAACAGAACAGCGCTTCATTAAAGGGTCTATCGGTGATAAGGAAAAAAAAAAAAACGAATCAGAGTCAGTGAAGTGTTTGGAGCATCCAGAATGTTATGTCTGGAACACTGGAAGGCGTAAAAGATGGGGGAGAGATAAAGGGGTTGCAGCAAGGGAGTGGAAGAGGTGTTAACGAGTTTCTGTTAAATGTGAACACGTGTTGAGAATGAATGGGTAGAAAAGCTTTCAGTAAAGAGAATTTATAAAAGTAACTAAGCACAAGACAGCAAAGGCGATTTAACCATTCAGTTTCATAAACAAATACCTTTTTTTTTTCAACAGTCACGACTGGGGGAACTGGAAAGGAGACGACATTTCGTCAGTGGAGGCAATGTGGCTTCAGATGCAAGCACCATTTCTCTCCCCCCCCCCCCTCCCTCCAATTATCTCACCAACTGTCTGACCAGTGTCAGAAGGGAGGGGATCCCAAAATAAACTGACCATCTGTCGAACCTCACCAATTTTGCAGCTGTTTACCTTCCACTGTCTATGCGGCTGGGTAGTCTGTGTCAAAGTATGTTGAAGCAGGTGAGAGGGGGACGTTCATCATATCCTGTCACTTTGACTATTTCATAACCATATGCAGTGTTCAAGGTTGGGGAACAGAAACTTTGCCTTATATACACAGACAGATAGATTATTCAGTAGATGAATAGATGAATGGTTTTTACCGCCAAACCGACACTCGGGGTATTACATGACTTGTGGTAAAAGCAAAGAATTTGGTGAAATACAGCTATGGAGTTTCTGCTAAATGTGAACATACGTTGAGAATGAATGGATAGAAAAGCTTTGAATGAAGAGAATTGATAAAATGAAGTAAGCACAAGAGAGCATACGCAATGTAACCATTCAGTAAGCACAAGACAGCACAGGCAATGTAACCATTTAGTTTCATAAATGAATACCTTTTTTGAACTGTGTCGCCAAACTGTTCTCAGTCGTCTTCAATGGGTCTATCACAGAGACACTGTCGTCTATCTTGTCCCCATCTTTGACAAGTGTTTTCTCAGTGCTGAAGTAGGTCTGGGGAGAAGAGTTGTCTAGGATGTCTGAAGAGCTCTTCCATTTTCTTTTTTCGCCGAGTGCCACCCACCGTCTGGCCTGGAAATTACTCCTGGGACAATCAACTGTCGACAATGGTCTGTAGACTGGCATTTGCTCTACACAACCACAGAGATAAGAGTCTTCAGACAAACAGAACAGCGCTTCATTGAAGGGTCTATTGGTGATTAGGAAAAAAAAAAACAAATCAAAGTCAGTGAAGTCTTTGGTGCCTCCAGAATGTTATGTCTGGAACACTGGAAGAGGTAAAAGATGGGGAGAGATAAAGGGGTGTGTGGCAAGAGAGTGGTGGGATTGTGAAAGGGGTATGGAACACGCAGGAGGAGGGGTTTCTTTCTCTTTTTCATCTGCAGTGTTCCTTTCTTCTAACTTTTATTTGAAAAGATTTCAACAGCCATGGGTCTTGAAAAAGAAAGATTACTTTTGGGTCAGTGTAGATGTGCGAGTGTGCGTTCATCTGTTCGTGCATACGTGTGTGTGTGTGTGTGTGTGTGTGTGTGTGTGTGTGTGTGTGTGTGTGTGTGAGAGAGAGAGAGAGAGAGAGAGAGAGACAGACAGAGACAGACAGACAGACAGACAGAGAGAGAGAGAGAGAGGAGAGAGAGAAAATAGAGAGAGAGAAATAAAGGAGAGAGAAAGCGTGTGCGCATGCAGGTGCGCGCGCGCGTGTGTATGTGGGTGGGTGGGGTGGATGTGACAACAGAAAGTCACATGTTTAGGTGGTATTTCAGCACAAATATGTTAAGTATGCTTCAGAGCATTAATATCATACTATCTAGTGTGTTGTTTCAAACATTTTGGTGCCTATTTATGCAATGGCTCAGATTGAAGAAAATGACTCAGATTGAAGAAAAAAGTCTTCCTTCAACTCTTAAGTTAACTGTACATCGAACACGTCATGGTCTACAACTAACCCATGAAGTAATTATCAGCTAAAAGCTCTTTTTCTCTCAACCAATTTTGAACATTCATTAATTTTTATCAAAAAAAGCACACACAAGAATTCCGTTATTCTTGTTGTATTCCTGCACACATTCGAATCTGGAAGGTATTGTGAACCAGACAGGTGAACTCTCTGTTTAATTTCATGTTGTACTATATTTCAGAACTTTATCGTCACAACATGATCATTTCTTTGTGTGAATCTCGGGATGCTCTGTCCAAAAGGAGTTGGTTCCTATCACACAGCTTCACGCATTTCTTTTAATCTGCCATAGCATTGTTTACCAATGAAAATTAGAACTCCAACAGATATTGATCTGAGACATCACTTGGGTAGGCGTGTTTTTTTTTTTTTTTTTTTTTCTCACGCGTGCTAGACATATGCAGCACTGAATTCTTCACTTTTGTCACGTGGCCTGACAAACCCCCTTTCCTCTTTTCTCCTGGGATGGTGATGCCCATCTGATGCATGATCGGACAGATAACTGAAATGTGAACTGGTGCAACAGATTTCCTCTGTTGGAAACTCAGTGGACAGCGTGTTGCTGTGGTGATGGTGTCGCAGCGCCACTCATTTTCCTCCTCCGTGTTCCCTTTGAATCTATCAAAGTGGTTTTTCCTACAGAGTCTTGTCAGAAACAGCTGTTTTTACTGCCGTGAGTTACTTTACGCGCAGTAAGCACATACTGTATGTGGAATCTCGATTTAGTGTCTTATCCAAAACATTCAGACAACTGCTTAACCTCGGGTGGAAACGGGGAGAAAAATCAGTTCCATCTCATGGGGGACTGAAGTTAAGTATCCGGGATTTGTCTAAGTTACTAGGTGAGTGGGTTTTCAACAAGGCTGCCTTCCATGGATTAGGATGGTTTAGAGCCAGATAAGTTATAGTGGGTGTGCAGGGAGAAATAAGATGTATCAGCAACAAAGAAAAATCAGTAACCACGCGATGGTGATGGTGGTCTTGAAGCTGTACTCTGAGAGAGAGAGAGAGAGAGAGAGAGAGAGAGAGAGAGAGAGAGAGAGAGAGAGAGAGAGAGAGAGGG
>JADBJO010008251.1:37500-40000 GCA_016801955.1 Conus betulinus | reverse complement strand
TGTATGTGTGTGTGTGTGTGTATGTGTGTGTGTGTGTGTGTGTGTGTGTGTGTGTGTGTGTGTGTGTGTGTGTGTGTGTGTGTGTGTGTGTGTGTGTGTGTGTGTGTGTGTGTGTGTGCGCGTGTGTGTGTGCGTGTGTATGCATGTGTGTGTATGTATATGTGTGCGTGCGTGTGTGTGTGTGTGTGTGTGTGTGTGTGTGTGTGTGTGTGTGTGTGTGTGTGTGTGTGTGTGTGCGCACGCGCGGGTGCGCGTGCGCGTGCGCGTGCGCGTGTGCGTGTGTGTGGCTGGTGAGGGAGTTGTTGGCATGGTGACCCAGACAACGACAACAGGCCATAGTGTATCATATGCTACAGTCGCGTCAGGAGGCACCGCCAGGAGAAGAGCGAGTCGCTCTGTCAGTCCAGGTTTTGGGGGTTCCAGAGACAAGCAAGACCCTCCCCCCAAACTTCCCACCCCTTTTTCCTGCCATCCTCTTCCTCCTTTGAAGGACACCACCTGCTGTCTGAAGAAGGTCTGAAAGTGAGAGAAAGTTCCGAAAATAACCATCGCCTCTCACACGGTGCCTATTTCCCTATTGTTTCACACTGTGCCTATTTCCCTGCTGTTTCACACTGTACCTATTTCCCTATTGTTTCACACTGTACCTATTTCCCTGCTGTTTCACACTGTGCCTATTTCCCTGCTGTTTTCACACTGTGCCTATTTCCCTGTTGTTTCACACTGTGCCTATTTCCCTGCTGTTTTCTGTGCCACTGTGCCTATTTCCCTGTTGTTTCACACTGTGCCTATTTCCCTGTTGTTTCACACTGTGCCTATTTCCCTGATGTTTCACACTGTGCCTATTTCCCTGCTGTTTCACACTGTGCCTATTTCCCTGTTTTTTTCACACTGTGCCTATTTCCCTATTGTTTCACACTGTGCCTATTTCCTGTTGTTTCACACTGTGCCTATTTCCCTATTGTTTCACACTGCTTGGCTGGACCATCCCCATCAGAGTTTTCATAGTTTTGTTTTAATGAAGTATTGGAAAAAGAGTGGGATGGGGTGGAGAGATGTGGGGAGCAGGCGCAGGGGGGTGGGGGAGGGCTTTACGGCGTCGATATGAACTGGAGGTGTGGAGAGTTACGGGAGTGGGATGGGATGAGGAGATGGATGGGTGAGGGGAGTGGAGTATATACAGGACTGGGCGGGATTTGTTAGATTGAGTTTGAAACAAGTCATGTTGAAAAACGTGCCTCGTATGATGAAGAGATCATAAAAAGGTAAACAAATTCAATCACCTATTGTTTTATATAAGCAAACTGGCAAATGTAGATGATTATTATGGAATGGACAACAGGATGCGATTCCTAGTGTTGTCATAACCAAACTGACAACAGACACAACTGAATTCGATCACCTACTGTCTTTGTAACCCAAATGACAGAGGAAACAATAGTATGCAGTATTCAAAAACAAGCCAATTCACAATGTGTGTGTGTGTGTGTGTGTGTGTGTGTGTGTGTGTGTGTGTGTGTGTGTGTGTGTGTGAGAGAGTGTGAGAGAGAGAGAGAGGAGAGAGAGAGAGAGAGAGAGAGAGAGAGAGAGAGAGAGAAGAGAGGGAGAGAGGAGAGAGGAGGAGAGAGAGAGAGAGAGAGAGAGAGAGAGAGAGAGAGAGAGAGAGAGAGAGAAAATAATGACGGGATGACAGTATTTCCAGGATCTAATGTACGAAGCGAAATAGAGGTCAAGGCAACAAAAAACCTGTTTAACCACTCAATTTTGTATAACAAATATCCATTTTATTCGTCAATGTCAACTTCAAACGTGTGCCATGCTCTTGTAGTCGTAGTACGAATGTAGATCCCCCCCCCCCCCCCCCCCCCCCCCCCCACACTCTTCTTCAAAGGGTCCACCTGAGACACGCTGTCGTCTCCCTTGCTCGCCATCTTTTACAAGTGCCTAGCCAGTGCTGAAGTAGGAACGGGGGGGAGAGGGAGAGTGTGTGTCTGGAATCATATGAAGAGCTCTTCACTGTTTTGACTACGTACCACCAGCTGTCTGGGCCGGAAACTGCTCCTGGGACAATTAATTGTGGACAATGGTCTGTAGTCTGACGTTTACTGGCTGGCCCTGGGGAGACAAGAGACGGTGGACAAACAGAACAGTCACTTCAGCAGGGCTCTGTCCGTGCGGGAAAACAACATTACAAAACAAAGCAAAAAACACAAACAAAAAAGTCACTGTTAATGAAATCTTTGGAGCGCCACGAATATAATTTCAGGGATGTGGAATGAAGAGAGAGCGAGCGAGAGAGAGAGAGAGAGAGAGAGAGAGAGAGAGAGAGAGAGAGAGAGAGAAGAGAGAGGAGAGAGAGAAGAGAGAGATGGAGAGGGAAGAGAGAGAGAGAGAGAGAGAGAGACAGAGACAGGAGACAAGACAAGACAAGAGAAGACAAAATTCTTTATTTACGAGGATAATAGATAAGCACTGATGTGCTTTTTTACATCCAGTCCTC
>JADBJO010008251.1:7500-12500 GCA_016801955.1 Conus betulinus | reverse complement strand
GCACCAACGTCCAATTTTTTTTTCACATTTTTCTTTTTTTTTTTTTTTTTTTTTTTTTTTTGGGGGGGGGGGGGGGGGGGGGAAGGGTTGGTGGTGGTGGGGGGGGGGGGAGTAGGGTAGGTGCATTTGTGGTGGTGGTGGTGGTGGGTGGTGGTGGTGGGATTGAACAGATTGGTCAAGATTTGAAGCATCGAGCTCTAGAGATGCTTGGACCAGACATCAAAATCTTCATGTTAGCTGCATCTTGATTTAGTGTGTGTGTGTGTGTGTGTGTGTGTGTGTGTGTGTGTGTGTGTGTGTGTGTGTGTGTGTGTGTGTGTGTGTTCTAAATGTGTGTGTGTGTGTGTGTGTGTGTGTGTGTGTGTGTGTGTGTGTGTGTGTGTGTGTGTGGTGCGTGCATGTGTGTGTGTGTGTGTGTGTGTGGGGCGTACGTGCGCGTGTGTATGCTTATAGTAAGGTGTGTTGGTGCTGGTAGGTGTGTGATGGGAAGGGGGGGGGGGGGGGGAGGAGGAGGGGGAGGCGGCGGAAGGTGAGTGGTACAGGGGAAACAAATGTGAGCTGGTAATCATTCTGGCGCTGTCAGCGTGGCGCAGTGCCAGCATCATACATGGCCTCCACTCTTCTGGGATAGTGACACACCCGTCTGCCCCTCTGCCCACAGTTCTGGCGGACGTTAAACCTCAAATGAAAACATCCAACCTCCTTCCCCACCATCCCTTCCCCCCCTTCCCCCCACCACCCACCTATCATCCACCTTCCCGTCCCACCCGCCTCCCCATCACCGCCTCCTTCACCCAACCACCCACCCACCCCACCCCGCCTTTTTCCCACACTACCAATCCACTCCTGTCACCCAACCCCCCACCCACCCAAAAAAACATCCTCCTTTTCCCTCCCAGCCCCCCCCCCCCCTTGACAAACCACCCACCCACCACACGACTGTCCAAAGACTTGCCAAGTCCCAAAACTTGTGGAAAAAAAAAAATGTCACTCGCAGCTGATCGACCGTCAACTTCCCCAGCGACCCGGATGCACCCCGAGACAACACGACTGTCCCCTCCCGCCCCCCCCGCCCCCCCCCCCCCCACCCCCTCCCTCCCCCCGCCTTCTCTTCTCCTTTCCCGCCTCCTCATCACCATCACCCCTTCCTCCTCCCCCCCCCCCGCCTCCCTCACAGTTTTTACTCTCCTTCCTCCGCCTCCTTCTTCCTCCCCCCCCCCCCCCCCCCCCCGGGATTCACTCCCCACCCCACCCCCCAGCCCCGACGACGTCTACACGGGTGGAAAGGTGGGTTGTGGAGGGCTTCATGGGCACGTGATTGAAAAGTAATTACCCCCGCCCGCTCTGGCCACGTGACCCAATCACCTTGCGCTCGCAGCGCGAGCGACAACTAATTACCGCCGCACGTGCTTCTTCCGGCTCACTGCTCCTCTCATTGTGTAATAATGAAAGCCATGACTTAATACGGGTTTTCTTTTTTTTTTTCAATTTATCCGAACCGATGAATTTTCTTTTTTTTTTTTTTCGTTTTTTTGTTTTGTGTGTGTGTGTGTGTGTGTGTGTGTGTGTGTGTGGTTCTTTTAAAATGTACTCCTTCTCTGTCGCTGTATGGCACTCTGGGTGAGATCAAATGCATTTGCTGAAATAGTACCACATGAATTTCTTTATCACACACACACACACACACACACACAACACACACACACACACACACACACACACACACACACACACACACACACACACACACACGAAATTAAAAACAACAAACACAAAACTTTCTTTGTTTAAGGGATTGGCAGCATCAATGCATAAAGGAAATAACCATTGTTGATTTCTTTTCAATGGATCAACATATTCAAAATCGCTCATACTTATGGGAGGAATAATGAAATTGTTGGAAACGCTCAAACAATTTACTCACGTAAAACTGTAACGATGACGCAGTTTATCCAAGCGTCGCCTCGTGTTCCACGTAAACGACTTTCTGCTTTTAAAATGAACAAAATGTTACAGATTACCATCTCTCAATGATCCCTGCAACGTCTACTGACGTGTATGCCCCGAAAATTAGGGTAAAGACATTGCTTTAACAAGCTATTCAGTTATTTATGAGGCACAGAGAGGACATCCCCCACACATCTCTCTCCCCCTACCCATCTAGCAACCTCTACCCCCTGCGGGAATGCACACCTCTTCCGAACATAGTGCAGATCAATGTTGCTGATCAGTTAATGAAGGTTCAATGACTTTTCCTTGTCTTCAGTATGAAACAAAGGCGACGAAATAGTCCTGATATTCTGTTTCAATCAAAAAGGGCCGAAACCAAAAACTGCTTGAATCATCTGACTGTTTTACAGATTTTGTCATATTGACAGATTCAAAAATATTTTTTTTAAAAATTACAGTGGTAGAGTGTGTGGACACGTAATCTTGGTGATGTGTGGCAGGGGGGGGGGTTGCTCAGGGTTTGAATCTCTGTTAATCCTGGGTTGCCGTTTTGGTATCTCTGCCAGGGATTTTTTCCTGGGCGTTAACATTGTCCTGACTCCATTTCCCATAGAGTCATTCGAATGAGACTATAAAACCCGAGGTTCCTTGTGTGAACGCACGCACATCTTGCACACACGTAAAAAACCCATCACCAACTTTCGGAAGAGAAGGCCAGTTTGGCCGTTGGTATGGATGACACGTTACACATAGCATGCACCTTCCCCGAAGTTGGAAGTATGGCTGCCATAATGGTGGGATTAAAAAAAACACAAGAAAAATACGGTCATGCACACAACACTCCGCGCCTGTGTGTGCAGGGAGTGTCCGCAGGAGTATCAGCCTGCGTACGCAGAAACAAAGAAAGAAAAGCAAAGAGAAAAGCAAAGAGAGGGGAAAAGCAGGTTTTTCTTTGAAAAAAAATCATTAACGCTTTTAAAACAACTTGATCTCTGGAAAAAAGCTTCCTTCTGTTTATAATCCATTCAATTTTCAATGCAAACCAGATCAAATATTTCCCTTTGGATCAGAAATCACAAAAAAATTCTAATAATCACCATTATCCCCCCATTATCCCCCCCCCCCCCACACACACACACACACACACACACAGGATGAAAATAGTATTACCGTCTGATTGGTAATCGCTATGTGCGCTATTCATACTCGAATGACTGAAAAAGGAAGAAAACGATTTCTGGACGTGACTCATTGAATTAGTAATTAACAAACTCCTTAAGATTGTTTTGAGGTTCAATCAAGTCCCTGATGACATACTGTAAGATGTACATTTCCTAATCCTTTATTCTTATAACTGTGTTGACACTGTGGAAGAGCAGAATATGTCAAAGAAATCCTTATTTCGAGAATCACAAAGGACCAGTGACGGTCGGTATTCAAGACACAGGCGATGTGTGTGTAATGCTTCATTGTGAGCTTTCAAAAGAACATGCAGCCGTGAGAGCGCTAGGTCTCTTTCCGTGTAAAACTGTATGCCCGTTTGGGGCAGAAACTCTGTGCTCCTGTGCCGTTATTTTTTTTTTTGTCCTTCTGTCATGCTGTGTGATTTCTTGTAAGATCTATATTGTTTTACTATCATCTTTTGTCGGTGGTGGTGTTTTTTTTGGTTATATTGTTTGTTTGTTGTTGGTTGTTTTTTTTTTTTTTTTTTTTTTGGGGGGGCAGACATTTTCCTTTGTGGCCTGTTCATTTGTCTTTGTTCTTGAAATTCTGTACGCTTTGAAAAATCTTACTGCACTTTATAAGACGACATTTTTCCTTTTCCATATGGCGACCAGGGAGTGAAAAAATTCCAACTCTGTTCATAATGGACTGTTCTCACCGCAGACTTATTTCTCAATACGGTTTCGTGTGTATTTCTGTTACCTTCAACAATTTCTCAATAATTCTTTATCTCCCTTTTTGATCTGGGATACAAAGTCAAGTGCAATGGTTAACGCCGTACACACGGCTTAGCGTTTTTCTTTTCTTCCCCTCTCGCCCCCGCCATATATATAATGTATATGTGCGTATGTCTAAAGAGGTTATCTTTTCATATTTTCTACTTTTCACAAGAAAACATAGCTTGTTTTTTTATGTTTGTGAGTTTTCAAAAAAAAAACTAACCAAAGGTGCACCTAAGAAGCAAAAGAAAATCATGAAAAGAGCAAAACAAGCTACATTTCTTGTGAAAAGTAGAAAATATAAAAAGATAACCTCTTCTTAAGACACAAGTGCTGAGGGCCAGTTCTTGGAATGAATCCACAAGGGACTAAATTACAATAAAACAATAAATTCCAAGGATAAGTACCGAGCACCGTTCCAGCAACTTACAGAGCAGAAAGCTTGCTCTTATGTCTCAGATTGTAGAAATATATATATATATATATATATATATATATATATATATATATATATATATATATATATATATATATATATATTCCGCGGTCACTGAGGAGAAAAACAATCAGGTTTCGAAATACCGGTATCTGACCAGGAGTTATATGTTAGTGAGCTTTCTCCCCCATTGGAGATGGTCTCCCTCTTTGGAGACTATAAGCTTGCTGAAGGTTCATTTTGAGAAGCATTCATTTATTCCCCATTCACCCACTCAAGCACATACTGTCAGTTAGGCAGAATCATCTACCACTGCAGATATGAAGGCTTACCACCCCCCTATTTCTATAATCTGAGACATAAGAGCAAGCTTGTTTATAATTCAATATTTCTTGCAGTCATTGCAACACCTAGCTGCTCTGTAAGTTGCTGGAACGGTGCTCAGTACTTATCCTTGGAATTTATTGTTTCATTCCCAGAGAAGTACTGTCCTCACCTGCGAACAAAGCTGCCGTGAGCAATCCTGTAACACCGTTGGAAAGTCTGCTCTGTGTTCACATAGGGTGCAGGCACGCACAAGGCCTTCCATTACGAGACATCATGGGACGTAAATGTTCCCTGGCGGATGCCATTGCGTAAACATGGCGGCCCAGTTTTGTTCTCTTCCCGCC
>JADBJO010008251.1:0-2500 GCA_016801955.1 Conus betulinus | reverse complement strand
TCCCTTTTGGCCTTTTCTTTTTTCTTCTGCACCGTCTCTTAAATCTGCATACATCTCTTTGACCTTGTTATAAAAACTCTTCTTCTTCTTCTTCTTCTTCTTCTTCTTCTTCTTCTTCTGGGTTTACTCTTTTCTTATTTTCTGTTTTCAGTTCTTATGAATATCTTCGGATGATTTTTGTCCTTTCAGTCTCTTTCTCTTTGCTTTCTTATTCTTTGCTCAGGGACTGTCCGCTAGCCTTCTCACATCAGAGGTCTAGTCGTTCAAACATGGTATGTGAGATCTTGTTCTAATTCATCATTTAATAACGCGGGATACCTTTGTTATGGGCACTTCAGTTTACGTGGCAATGACTCAGCTGACTTTTATGCGAAGGAAACTGCCAGAAATACATCCGGTTTGAATTGTGATGTCCCTCTTTCTTCATCCGGAGCTATTTCACATTCTCACAAGTTCAATCTGGAACATGAGACACAAACAATGTCTCAAAGATTCAGCTCGGAAGCACAAATTGGATAAGACTAATCCAACAAGAAAATGTTGTAACCCCTCAGGGCAATTGGTACAAAATAATATGTGTTTTGTTCCATCTTCTTTCTTTTTAGCAGAATTTGTACATTTCGTTTCAATAAAAAAAAAATTCCTTGCTTTCAGTATTTATGCTCTTGTGTTCATTCTTTGTAAAACAGAAAAACCCTACCCATTCGTGCCCACCGTCCCATTTTTGAAACGCCAATATCTTGTTGTGGCCTAGATAAGAATTTCAAAGCTGCAAAGAAAATTAGAGCAGCACATGTTAATTGTAGATGATTATTCATAATATCACCCACTTTGTACTTTGAACACAAATTTGGGCATAAAAACAGATTTTATTGCTAACACTTTGCTTTTCCTATCTCTCTGAATTGATTCTACTTCGAGCACATGCTTCTCCATGCTTTGAACAGGCGACTACAATTTACAAAGAGATTTTTAACGCACGCACCTAGGCACGCACGCAGGCACGCGCCCGCGCGCGCGCGCGCGCGCACAGAGAGAGAGAGAGAGAGAGAGAGAGAGAGAGAGAGAGAGGGGGGGGGGGGGGGGGAGAGAAGCAAAAACTGAATAGAAGGGGTGCTCATAAGGTTGAGAGCTAGGTGGATAGCTGAAGGGGGAAAATGCTTCCCACTTTTGTAATTTGATAAACGACATTTTTTAAGGAAAACGTGTGGCCAGACTAATGGATAATCATGGTATTATTCTCCATTATCAAAAAGACATTCTTCACGAAGTCCATGGTTTCCACGGACAACTGCATAGCAAATATGAGTTTGAGGACTGTTCTCAATGAGTTTTGCCAACAGCATCCCACATTAAGATACTGATCAAGCAAATCATTTTGATGTGAAATTACATTGGATGAGGTATCCCTGGCATTGAGGAACGTGAAAAACAGTGAAAGTCCCTGGTGCCAACGGTTCACGACTGAATGTTTGTTTTCAAAAAGCGCTTTTGAAATATGATAGGTGTTTCGTGTCATCAGAGCTTTGAATACTGGATTTCGAAGAGGAAGCTGTGCTGAAGTTGAAAGACAGAGAGCAATGCATACCAAATGGAGACAAACCAAGATACTTCACAAAAAAACTGGAGGCCAATCTTATTGTCAAATATTACATACAAAACAAAATCGTTATGCATAGTCAACTGTTTGAAAATGTGTTACCCAATCTAATGAATGAGGATCATACGGGTTTTCTCAAGAACAAATACACTGGGAACAAAACAAGGCTCATCTACGACAACGTTACATATTCAGATGATCGCATTTTACCAGGACGTTTTAAACAGTTCATTTTGAGAAAGCATTCGATTCCATTAGCTGGTATTTTCAAGTTGTAAGATTTTAAAGCAATTGAATGTCCACAATGTATGCAGGTGGATAGAAACATTTTACAAGAATATCAAATCGTGTGTCCTTGTTAACAGCAAGTCTCCAGTTGGTTTAAAATGAAACGAAGATGCAGACAGGGGGGCCTACTGTCACCATACTTATTTATGTTATATTTTGAAATTTTAGTATTAATAAGATGCAGACAGGGGGGGGGGGGGGGGGGGGGGGATACTGTCACCATACGTATTTATGTTATATCTTGAAATTTTAGTATTAATGACACGTAGGAATGTAGACATACGTGAAATAGTTGTAAATACTGAGGAACATAAATATTCTATCAGTATGTGTACGCGCGTGCTTTTGCGCGCGTGCTTTTGCCCGCGCGCGCGCGCGCGCGTGTGTGTGTGTGTGTGTGTGTGTGTGTGAGTGTGTGCGTGCGTGTGTGGGTGTGTGTGTGTGTGTGTGTGTGTGTGTGTGTGTGTGTGGAGAGAGAGAGAGAGAGAGAGAGAGAGAGAGAGAGAGAGGGGGGGGGAGATGCGCGGAGGGGCGGGGATGGAGGGGGAAGGGGGACGAGCCTAGCGCTCTCATGCCTGCCTGCTGTCTTTTTGTGCGCAAGAAACAAGAAAC
>JADBJO010008250.1:90000-98982 GCA_016801955.1 Conus betulinus | reverse complement strand
AAGGGAGGGGGCCAGAGGGGGGTTCTGAATTCCCTCCCTGGGATGGTCAACACTCAACCATACCCCAGCCCTCCTCCCCTCCTCCCTCCATCCCTCAGCTTTTACCGTATTTGTTTTACCTGTTTCAATTCATGCTGATGCCTGGGCACGTTTTCTCCCTTCTCCCACTGAGGAAGGTGGACTCTCCCAGACCTCACCCCTCACCTCTCTGGAACCCCCCTTCTCTTTCAATTGATCCGGCTCTACACACACACACACACACACACACACACACATCGTTCAGTTCTCACCTGCATCTTTGCACCTGCATCTAGGGGCTCTGGTCCTGGCGGAGGTCTCTGCGGGCGGCAGTGCTCCCTCCTCCCGGCGGTTTCTCTTTCCCCTGGCATGTCCTCTCCTTTCTGGTGCCTGTTGCTGTTCGCAGCGGTCGCCCTTGTTCCCCGTCTGGAATAAAAATCCCTCCATGATTTTTTTTCTCGCTCATATTCCATCGTTTAAGCAATCGTGGAAACGTACAATTTTTGTTGCACCGGTGTACCGAACATGAGAAGCTGGGTGGTTTTTCGTTCTTTTTCTTGTCCTAAATGTTATCTGGTTTTGCTTGAAGAAGACCCAAGAGGTCGAAATGCATTGTGTCTTGTCCTGTACTTTGTTGGTCTATGTCCTTGGCGGTAACTAACCCCCTCTCTCTCTCTAAATTTTTCTTCATTTTCCGCCCTCAGTCATTCCGTTTTGAAACCTAATTATTGATCCTTCTGTCGAGAGCTGTCTTCTCTTACGGGGAGTAAATGTGGATGTAGCCAATTCTTCAAGGCTCTAGGCTTATTTGTGCGAGTTGTCTCCTAGTTTCTTTTTCAGAATAATCTGGTGTCTGGGGCAGAGCGGGATATGGACATGCGAGCATGTCGAATGTCTCTTCGCCTGTACAAAGTACCTTAAGAAGATCGCCCTCACACTGACGTCACAAAGTCTGATCAGCCTCTGCAGAGGGGTGCCGTAGTCAAATGGTTAGAGCATTTGCCCGCGGAGGCGACGGCTGTGAGTTCGAACCACACATGGGGTCGGATTTTTTTTTTCGGCTCGAAAACCCTCTCTGTACGCAGCAGTAAACGGGTACCCGGTTCACTTTAGAGAAGGTTAGAGACGGTGAAAGAGCAAAGATAGGCTCCGCCTTCCAACATGCCATGCCATAGACAAGGTGAATCTCTGACTGTTCACTGCCCTATGGTCGAAAGTCTATGAGAACTTTAGACCTTTTATTGGCGCAGTGCGGTGGTTAGTGTCGGGAGTCGCAGGCTGGGAGGTCGTAGGTTCGAGTCCCGTCAGAGGCGTTATCTCCCCCCCCCCCCCCCCCCCACACCCCCCACACACACATACCCCCTGGCCGGATTTAGTCTAAAGTGAGCGTGTTATTTTTTTTTCTTATCTCAAACAGAAAGACACGTCCACAGTCCCATTTCATTCACTTAATGGACAACTGGTACTGAAACCCAGCAAGACACGTGGATGCTCAAAATGGAATCTGTGATCTGAAAGAGACAATTTGACCCAAACATTTAGATTTGTTGTTTTTTTGCTTGTTTGTGGATGCAGGTTTCTTCTAACAACTTGTTCAGGG
Source organism: Conus betulinus (assembly GCA_016801955.1). Taxonomy (NCBI): domain Eukaryota; kingdom Metazoa; phylum Mollusca; class Gastropoda; order Neogastropoda; family Conidae; genus Conus; species Conus betulinus. Next base: position 97,364 of record JADBJO010008250.1, on the reverse strand, counting down.
TAGACCAAGTACTGGCAAAACATTTAAACAGTCACGGTAAGTAGCAGTCAAATATTTATTCCCAGTTCTCTCTCAAGCTCCTTCCTTTTTATTTTTTTTAGATCAAACCAAATATGAATATGCTAAATGCGCATATTACAGCTTGAGGCAAACAAATGTTTATTACTTTATTTGGGGGACTCAGCTACCACACTGTGTGATGCTAGTGGGTCGGCCAGTCCCACTGGTCTGCAACTTGTCAAAATGTAAAAACTTGTCAGCCTGACAATTAAAATCCTTCTTTTACAAAAAAAAGGAAGGGGGTGGGGGGTGGGGTGGGGGAGGCTAAGAGCTCTATTCACCGTTTTTTTCTTTATATAGGTTAGATTATTTTTCACATCCCCCCCCCCCCCCCCCCCCCACAAAAAGTGACAAGGTCATATGTCTGTGCTCACAATACGGACGGAGAGAAAGAAAGAACCCTTTTATGTTTGAAATATGAAACCGTTAAAGAGTATGGGAGAGGAGGGTTTCCTTCCTAACCCTCTTCCATGTAAGTTGTGTGTGTGTGTGTGTGTGTGTGGGGGGGGGGGGGGGGGGGGGGGGGGGGTGGTGGTGGTGGTGGTGGGTTAAAAATCAAGGTAGGCATTAATGCAGTAAAACTTTGAGGATGCTTTGAAATGCCAAGGGGACATACGCCATTACCTTTTCATTTAACTAATATACGCTTTAATATTTGACGGAAAACTTAACGTAAAAAGGTGTTTAAAGTAAATTTTACAGGTGTCCAGGCGGGTGGAGAGAGGCGGGTGGAGAGAGAGAGAGAGGAGAGAGGGGGGAGGAGAGGGAGACAGACAGACAGCAGCAGACAGAGACAGACGAACAAATGAACGGATAGGCGGGACGGTCAGACAGACACAGAGACAGGGGGAATGAAAATGAAAAAATTAGAAAAAAATGTATAAAACGCATTGGACACAAATTCACAGACACCAAGCAGTGAAGAGAGAGAGAGAGAGAGAGAGAGAGAGAGAGAGAGAGGAGAGAGAGAGAGAGAGAGAGACGGCTGCGAAACGAAACGCAAAAAAAAGAAACTGAAGGAGATCAGTATGGAGGGGTGTGCATGTAAATCTGCCTACATGAGCTTACCGATAATTGATTTAAAAATTAGGAGATATGAGGTGTGGAAGGGCAGAGAGAGAGAGAGAGGGGGGGAGGGAGAGGGGAGGGAGAGAGAGAGGGGGGAGAGGGAGGGAGGAAGAGGGAGGCAGGGAGGGAGAGACAGACAGAGAGACGGGTAGAGACAGAAAGAGGGAGGAGGGAAGGAGGGAGGGGATGGAGAGGGAGGGGGAGAGAGGATGGGGAGGGGGGGGAGGGAGGGGAGGGGGAGGGAGAGGGGGGGGAGGGGGGGGAGGGGGGGGGGGGGGGAGAGGAGAGAGAGAGAGAGAGAGGGAGGAGACAGAGAGAGAGAGAGAGAGAGAGAGACAGAGAGAGAGAGAGACAGAGAGAGAGAGAACGGGGGTGGGGGGGGATGGGATGATGATGAAAATTAATGCTTCTTGCTGGTAGCCAAGCAAGGGAAGCCACTATCAGGGAGGAATGGAGGAACAGAGAGAGAGAGAGAGAGAGAGAGAGAGAGAGAGAGAGAGAGAGAGAGAGAGATTTCCTGACAACTTAACCATGATACTGCAAGAATTAATTTAATTTCATATCGGTAAAAAAAAAAAATGAATAAAGGTTGCTAGTTGCCAGCCAGCATATCGATAGTGGAGAAGGGGAGAGGCAGGGAGAGAATAAATCTGGTCAGACTTGGCTTTCCTCGAATCAGCAAACAAGGCCATTTCATCAGGCTACCCTAAACGAACAGACAGGTCATTTTAAAAAGAATCAATATTTTTCCTATCTGAAGTGTTTTCCCTACACTCAAGAGAAGTTCGTTTATATACTCAGCACTTCTGCACTCTCTCACACACACACACACTACTCTACCTTACCTGGTCAGTCCAGACTCTGGCTTGGGGGCTTCGTCAGGATTCTTTCCCAAGCCCTTCACTGGCATGAGCTACCAAGTAAGGTTTAGTCTAGTCACTGTCTTCTAGGCCAGACTGTGTCACACTCTGTCCGAGCAGTTCGCTTGCATCAGAGGGTCAGCAGCTGATGCACTGTCTTTCTGTCAGTGTCCACCTCCATGCCCAGCAGCGATACTGTCAAAGCTGTCCTAGCCGTTGTAACCATCTACGGCTGTACTGTCGCAGTGTTAGGGCAAAACTGTCTCCTATAACCTGGAGGCCCTAACACTGGTCTGTCACTAGTGTTACTGTCACTGTAGTACGACACTGTACTACACTCAGGCCGAGTGTTGAGCTCCCTAGCTAACTACAAGTTAGCCAGTCCGCTCTCTCCTCAAGGCCGAGTGTTGAACTCCCTAGCCAACTATAAGTTAACAGGACCGCACCCTTCAAGCTCCCGTGTCGCACTGTCGGAGTTAGTATGCTTGTTTACCTGAGTGTCAGTGAACACTTCTCACGCTATGAGTGCAGAAACGTGCATCACTACATATCCTCCCCCTCCCCCCCATCCACACACATTCTGCTGACGTAGGGAAGCCGTGTCTTCTACCCCTACCCTTCCATTCTTCTTCCCCCACCCCCCTCCCCCCACTCAATTTCAAAAAAAAAATTTATGTGCTTTGACCCCCTCCCCCCCCCCCCCCCCCCCCCCCCCCCCCCCCCCCCACACACACACACACACACCACACCCCATCCCATCGCTAGCGTTCAACTAAAGAAAATCGTAAACATATTCAGCATACTATATTCTAGTCACCTCGCAGTTCATCTACCTCCGCCCGTCTCCTTACACACACACACACACACACACACACACACACACACATCATCACACCTTGGTAGCATGTACAGAAGCGAAGGGGAGGGTGGGGGAGGCGCGGCGGGGGGGGGGGGGGCGGAGAGGACAGTTGACATATTTCATCTCGCACGTCCCTTCCCCTAGAGCTTATCGTCAATACAGCCAATCTGATTTACTGAAATGCACTGGCACAGTAAGTTTCTTTATCATGTCAGTGGGTTTTTTTTTTTTTTTTTTTTTTTTTTTTTATCATTTCTGCAATCGAACTGTCCTTGATAGCTGTCGAGAAGAAAGGTTTGGTACGGGACGGGGGTTGCAAAGGTATTCTTCCCACAAAAAAAAATCATTTTATATATGTAGGCCCTTATTGTTTGATTTAAAAACGACAAAAAGGAGGACTTTGAGATCAGTCAAACTGACACTTGACACACATTCAAAACTTCGCTGTGCTCTGATAGCTTCCCTTCAATTTTAACCTGGAATTGGGCATTACAACGAAATTAGCGTCTCTTTCAGGACCTTCATTTGATGATGTGTTTATCAGTCACAGGCTGCTAAACCGACTAAAAGGCAAACAGACTTTTTCTCTCTAATTCTGTCACACTCACACACTTACCGACTTGGACCAGCCCTTGTTATCTAACCTCAGTAGAACACAATGGCTTAATAGTATTCGAGAGACGACTCTTCTGAACGTTGTTCATCTTCCATTACTCCGGCCAAGTCCCCCGTATTTCCGGCAGTCGACATCCGGCGCTACAACCATTCTAAATAATGATTGGTCAATAATATTATAATAGTGCATCTCATTATTCTACACCCCCTTCATGCTAAATGCGCGTGAACTCCGAACACCAGGTCAATGCCCTAACGCCACACCCTCACATACACGTGTTTCACATGGTGTGGAAAGTTGTCAAAAGTGAGCAGTGCTAGTTCACTGACTCTGCCTCTGTCTGTGTGTGTGTGTGTGTGTGTGAGTTCTTTAGTTTACGTCTATTCACTATAAGTGTTATTAGACGGGAAAAAAAAAAAGGATTCTGTGTGCGTGTACATGTGTGTGTGTGCGCGGGCGTGTGCGCGCGCGCGCGCGTGTGTGTGTGCGTGCATGTGTATGCGTTTGAGTGCGTGTGTGTGTGCGTGCATAATTATATGTGTGTGTGTGCCTCTGTGTGTGTGTGTGTGTGTGTGTGGTGTGTGTGTGTGTGTGTGTGTGTGTGTGTGTGTGTGTGTGTGTGAGAGAGAGAGAGAGAGAGAGAGAGAGGACTGTGATATAGGGGCAAGAGGGGGAGATTGGGATGGGTGGTGAGATATGTAGATGTTACTTATCCTGGTTGTTTATCTAACCTTTAGTGTATGTTAATCGGGGGAAATTAAAGTATATCAAATGAAACAAGTTTAGTAGGATTGGAGCATAATGCAGGGAGATGGGTGGGTGGGGGGGGGGGGGGCGGGTGGGGTGGGGATGGGGGGCATCAGGGTGGAAAGGAGGACGGAATAGAGGAAGGGGTGTGTGTGTGTGTGTGGGTGTGGGGGGGGGGGGGGGGGGGGGGGGGGGCTAACTATATATATCATATAATCCTAACTCTTTTATATCAATGTCGTACAACACGACAATTTTAGTTTAAAACATCAGAGAGATAGATACCAAGTGGGCTGGAATTAAAAAATACAGAGAACATGCAAAGTAATGTATGATTATTTAAAAATTTTCAGTGGATAATGGTGCACTGGCTGACAATTGATCTGCTAACTTTATTTTAGGAACAAAGTGCCTAGCTCCTGGGCAGTGAAGAAGTAGATGGTTTACAGTAATTTGTTTGCCACATATGCAATGTATATTTTTTTAGAATACTTTGTTCTAAAAGCATTCAATCGGAACTTATACATCAAACTAGTAACATGTCTGGAATGCATTACAGATAAATTGTTTTTAAAAAGGATTTTCGGATTCGCTGCATTCTTTACTTGTACACAGTGTTGGTAATACTGACCATTTGTTTTTTTGTGCAGTTCAGCAGCCTGATTTTGAGACACTTTTTCTATGCGCTGGTTAAATTCATGCAGATCTAGTTGAATGTCGAGATGCTGTGAACCTTCTAAATTTTTCGCTGCCTGATTAGCCGCATGATCTGCCCACTCGTTGTGGGTGATTCCGGAGTGAGAAGGAATCCAGCAAAAGGTAATACTGGTACCCTTATATAGACAACTCATGAATGATATGTTTTATTTCAATAGTCATTTCCAGTCGTTTTCTTATGCCTCGGGATTTAATGGCTTGTAAAACAGACTTTGAATCCACACAGAATAAGATTTTGCATGTATCCGTCGAAAGATCTACAATGTAATTTAATGCCATAAGTATGGCTACAAGTTCAGCAGTAAAAATAGAATAATGTTTACCAATGTAATATCGTTTTTTCTGTTTTTAATAAGGGTATTACAAAAGCTGCACCAGTATTTCCATCTTCAAGAACGGATCCATCGGTGTATATCTTTAGATAGTCTGTATACTTACTTTCCAAGTGGGAATTAACTAAACATTTTAATAGGTTAGGGGAATGTTTTTTTGATAAATCTGTGTGGTCAATGTCAAATATTGGTTGATTTTGTTCCCATTCTGGAAGTGGAGAAAAAAAGAAGGTTTAACTGCAACCTTTTTCCGTTCAGCTCTGTATTACAAATAATATCTGAGGCATATGTATTAATGGACTTCAATGACTGTATTGTTCTAGCTCTTTTTGCAAAATCGGTTTCTGAATTAAGATTTGTTTCTTTATGTGAAAATGTTTCGTAAGCAGAAGTTTTAAGGATAAATTTCGCAGCTGAGGCTTTTCTTTTGTTCATTGAGGGGTAGAACACCTGCTTCTCTGTAAGTTCCTAAAATTGACGCGTGTGTACTGGTACACCCAGAGCAAGTTTGTAAGCTTTGGAATCTATGCTCTGCAGTTTCTTTAACAAGTGCGCAGGAGCGCTGAAAAAAAACCTCCTGGGCATACGTCAGCCGTGATCGTACAAGGGAGGTAGCGAGAGAGATATTAGTGCTTTTGTGTCCTGTCCCCAGTGCTGTCTGCTTATTACCTTCAAAAAGTTCAGACTTTTTCTAGCTTTGTTTGTTATGTAGTCGATGTGGTAATTCCACGAAAGTTTTGAAGTGAGGTAGACGCCCAGAAATTTGACTATTTGTGTATATTTTATGATTGCACCATTAATAGTGAATTCAGGTAATTATTTGGGTCATAGCCTGAATTAAAAGCATGATTTTTGTTTTTTTTTCAATGATAAGGTGAGTCCATTTTCTATCATAAAGTTGTTGATTTTATCAAGTTCACGTTGATACACTTTCTTTATATGGTTCAAAGCCCTGATTGGAGTTTTACGTTTCATTGTCACCTTCATCCACATACAAATATCATCAGCAAATTGAGAGCTAAAGTGGTATCTTTGGACAGGTCTTTCGGAAGATCAGCTAAAAAGATGTTAAACAAAATTGGAGAAATAACCGATCCCTGAGGCAGACCCATACTTAGCTGTCTGGGGTTTGAATATGAATTTCCAAGCTTTACCTATAAACCTATTAGATAGAAAGCTGGCAATGTAATTGTACGTGTTACCTGTTATGCCTATGTGTTTAAGTTTATAGAGAAGGCGAGTGTGCCAAACTTGATCGTATGCTTTTCGGACATCAAAAAATGTCGCTAGTATATTTTTTCTTGCGAACTGCTGCTTTACTTGGGTTGTTAATTTAACGAGATGTTCAGTTGTAAATCTGCCTTTTCGAAAGCCAGCTTGGTTTACAGGTATTATTTTATATTTTTCGCAATAATGATCTAGTCTATTTAAAACAATCTTTTCCATTAGTTTGCATGTGTGGGATGTTAAGGCGATTGGACGATAGCTGTTTTTTTTCTGCTCTGGGCTTTCCTTGTTTGTGTATTGGAATGATGATTGAGTGTTTCCAGACGAAAGGGATATTACCATCAGACCAGCATTTCTGTAGGAAAAAATGAAGAAATTCTATAACATTATCTGGCAGGTGTCCCAACATTTCATTTGAGATTCCGTCTAAACCAACGGATGTTTTCTTCTTAAGACTTGAAATACATTCTTTTACTTCGTACAATGTTATATCAGCATTTATATACGATTCAGTTATATTTTGTTTCTTTATGTGTTCTATTTTTTCTTGATTTTCTCTATATGTGTGTGTGTGTGTGTGTGTGTGTGTGTGTGTGTGTGTGTGTGTGTGTGTGTGTGTGTGTGTGTGTGTGTGTGTTCGAGCGTGTACATGCTATCGTGCGTGTTTCTGTGCGCGAGTGTTAGCATCTCTCTTCCTCCCTCCCTCCCTCCCTCCCTCCCTCCCTCCTCTCACACACACACACACACACACACACACACACACACACACACACACACACACATCCCACCAAAATACACACGCACGCGCGCATGCGTGCGTGTATGTATATGCGTGTGTGTTGGTGAGATTTAGACGAGAGAGAGAGAGAGAGAGAGAG
>JADBJO010008250.1:82500-85000 GCA_016801955.1 Conus betulinus | reverse complement strand
GTGTGTGTGTGTGTGTGTGTGTGTGTGTGTTTGGCCATTCTCTCATGTCCTTGTTCTGAAAACTATTTTACAATTTCTTTTTTTCTGGTTTTAATTTACGACATGCCAGCTTGCTTTGTTTGTTTGTCTGTCAGTCTGTTTTTTTTTGTTTTTTTTGTAATCTGGCTATTAGACAATGAAAATTGTCTAGCATGACCACTAGTGATTCCTTCTGCATGCAGTGTTTTTGGTCCATACGGCATTTATCACGGAGATCTTGTTGTACTGAAATACCTTGTGTTATTTATACACCTGAGAGTGACGGGAATCACGCCCTGAGAGTGATGGAAATCAGACGGCCTGAGAGTGATGGGAATCAGACGGCCCGAGAGTGATGGGAATCAGACGGCCCGAGAGTGATGGGAATCAGACGGCCTGAGAGTGATGGAATCAGACGGCCTGAGAGGGTGATGGGAATCAGACGGCCTGAGAGTGACGAAAGACGGCCTGAGAGGGACGAAAATTAGACGGAAGGACTGGCGCTCTAAGCAGAGCCTGCGGATCTCGTCCGTCTTAAAGATGTCAGTAGTTCAGCTACCAGGTACTTCACTGTTCTTGTTTGTTTGTTTGTTTGTTTTCAGGTTGCGACCTTTCCAGAATGTGACCTTTTATCCACTATGAGTTTGACCGCACTGAAAAGGCTCTGTGTGTTTGGCTGGGCAATAATAAGAAGAAATGCGTAACAATAAAAGCTGTTGTGATTCGTGAAAGACAGACTGGCGTGTAGTTCTGTTTTTACCTTGCTGCCAACCCTGACGTGGCCTCCGAGGTCGGAGGGGCTGTAGCAACATGACTTGAGCTGACTTGACTTGAGACAGCCTCATCTTTACTCTGTGTGTGCATGTGTGTACACGACGTACAACAACAAGGAGTTGATCTGCCACCGAGAGTTGCATAAATGCCAGGTACCAGCGGCTGATTGACCTGTTATCCCTGTAAAATGAAGTAAACTGTCCAGTATTCCGACTGTTAATCCTCCTGAAACGAAAAAAATTTACCACTGCTCTGATTGTAATACCACTGAAAAAAAAAAAAAAAAAAGAAAAAAAAATTCAGTTCCCATTGTTTGGTCTATAATCCCGGGAAAGCGAAAGCAATTGTCCAATATCTCGACTGTAATCCTGCTGAAACGAAAATCATTTTTCCCGTGTTCCGACTATAATCCCGCTGAAATGAAACCATTTCCTTATGTTCCGACTGTAATCCTGGTAAAATGAATGTGATTTCCAATGGTTTGATTGTAATACTGGAAAAAGGAAAGTCTTTTCCATGTTCCAGCTGTAACCCTGGTAAAATGAACATCGCTTTCCAATGCTCCGCCTGTTATCCTGTCATTCCATGACAATAATACTCCAGCATGCCGGCTGCAATCCCTAATAATCGAAAATCATTTTCCAGTGTACTGACAGTAATTCTGGAAAAAAAAATGAGAAAACAAACATTTTCCACAGTTCTGACGTACCCCTGCTGAAAAAGAAAATCACTTTCTAATACCTGATTGTAATCCCGCCCGAGAAAAAAAAATCATTTCTCAATGCTCGGACTGTGTAATCCTGCTGACAAAATTTTTGTTCAAACTGCCATCCTGCGATTGTGTCCCTTGGTTGCAGCGGGGGACTTGTCGCTGTCTTTTTTTTTTTTTTTTTTTTTTTATTTAAACAGTTCATCTGACATGACAGGACCTTTCCTGCAATGCCATCACACAGAGACAGAAGCAATGTCCTATCTTGAACAAAAAAGCAAAGACGAAGAAGAACTAACACAGCACAAATATCACAAGTTCGGTATATCGACATGATGGCTAAACTATTTGGCATTTCATTGGCGGAGAAGACAAAGCCGTGCAGAGAGGGTCATCCATACCCCTTGATTTGTCACGTGTCCGAATCAAGTTAAAAAGGAAAAGAGCAAAACAAAGACTCAACGCAATGAAATGGAACACACACACACACACACACACACACACACACACACACACACACACACACACGCACACGCACCCACACGCGCGCGCACGCACACACATACGCACGTACGCACGCACACACACACACATGGTTGTACGCACACACGCATGTATGCGCGCGCGCGCGCACGCACACACACACACACACACACACACACCACACACACACACACACACACACACACAGCGGAATGTTACAAAACTTTCCGAGAGTTCTGATGCGCTAATTCACTGTAAAACTAAACCATTTGACCCAATGCGGCAAGTTACTTTCCAAGGTTGATGATGCGCTGATACACTGTTGAAAACGCATTTGAGCCACAGAACTTTCAGGGGCAGTCATGCGCTGGTAAATCTCGAAGCCAGCACGTTTGTACAACATTGGCAAGTTGCTGAAACTTTGAAGGGCGACTGGGCGGGGTAAACGTGAGTCGACACATGTAAGGCAACACAGATTTAACAAGTGTTTATTCAGAAACTTCACTCTGTAGGACA